>NHOR01000163.1:0-22917 GCA_002287245.1 Trypanosoma congolense | reverse complement strand
TTTGCTCGATGGATGAGCCTTCTCGTTACTTTTTGACTCTCCGTGGTATTGTGCATATCCTTGAAGAAGCAGTGCGGCGGTGTTACGATATGAACTTTCCGTGTGCTTCACTGCGCCGCATCACACGGTTCCTGCGTGGCGGTATTTTGTGTTTCTGCGTGCAGCATGTTGGGCACATGACCGCTGAAGTTTGCTGCATGAATTGCACTCAAAACCTGACTCCATTTCCTTTTTTTCTTCCTCATCTTTTCCTTCCTCTCTGCAAAGCTACCGCAGTTATTGCTGCCAGTAATTTTTGAAAAAAGGGAGATGAAGTGGAGGAGATGCCACTCACCTCTTTTCTTTTTCTTTTATTTTTAAGTCCATTCAAATTACGCCTTCCCTGATGCGGCCCGTACCGGCTGCTGCGCGCGCTGTCGGGCGGTGCAATCGTTGCGAGGGAGCGATGTGCGCGTTTTTCCCCCCGACGGAGGACCACCGCCGCCGGTCGCAGGACTTCTCAATTTGGCTGTCGATAACGCAGCCTTTGTGCCGATGATGCCGACTGCACTCAAAAAACTCTTGAACGTCGTAGCTTAAACACGCTGTCATACCGCCGCAGAGTCATGATGGCCTGAAAATTAATGCCATCCGATTGGAGAGCATGTCAGCAAGTAATGCCTCAGTTCAGTTAATAGGCCCGAATAAAGTTACCGTACACATTTGGAATGTGAGTGCTGCGGTGCAGAAGGCGAATTTCTTGTACATTTATTGGGAGTTTAAGTGGAACACATGTAATGGAACGGTACGGGCGGTGGTAAAAGAAAGCAAAAGCGCGAATGCTTCCGTTTTTTTCTTTTTTGCTGAACCTGTCCATTGGAACGGATCATCTTCTCAACATTACAGCGGGTTGCATGACGATTATGCTGAGGGACTTGGACGTGAAACCGTCCATCAGGAACTGTCCTGTGATAGACGCCGTTGGGGATGCGATAATTCGTGCGTTCAGAGACGTCATCCCCCGTCAGCTGCAGGAAATAATCCCAGCGGTCCTCGGCCCCATGATGGAAAACAAAACACGGGAGGTGCTCCGCGGACATCCCGTCAATTTTACGAATGCACCAAACGTAAGGAATGGAAAAATGGAGCTCTCAGTGACGATCCTCCCTGAGGTGCCCGCAAGAAAGAGACGGGGTGGGAGGCAAGCGAGGCATTCATTTCGGCCGCAGCCCTCGCACTGTTACCGCTGCAATGGCCATCGCAGAGTCTGCAGCCGAATTTGAATGAGAAGTCGGAGGAGCTCGAGGTGGGGGCGCGTGTGTGGCTGTCGACGAGGAGATTTCACGCACCGGGATGGCCACGCGTCGACACGAATAAAAATAAATAAAGTGAAGGAAAGGGAAGGGAAGGCGGTTGAGGAGGTGGTGCTGAGGAACTTCCACGATGCGCTCCCGTTGGAATGGCGAGGAGAGTGTAATCTGAGGAGCCCTTTTGCGTGGGCTGTGGAGGTGCCAGTGGTGGGGGTGTGTTTTTTTCCCCCAAACAGCTGCAGGGGCGTGTAATTCTGGAGGAGTGCGCTAATGTCACTCGGGTCTTCCCGCTGAAAAGAGTTGTAGTTTCATTTTGCCCTGCGTTTGTGTGTGTGCCTGCGGCGCACTCAAGGCGTACGACAAAGCCCTTTTGGATGTGGCACCGAGTGAAAACAATCCGACAGCGACGGTGAGGCGCTGGGTGGCCTCAAGAGCCAGTCATAAAGGAAGTTGACGAGGCCTCACAGCGGCTCCATGAATGGGGGTGGACGAGAAATAAAATAAACGGCTCTCCGTTAATATGCCCTTGCGGGGGGAGGGGGCAAAGTGGGGGCTGTGGCTGTTGCTAGTTGGGAGGGTGAAATGAGACACGATTGGATGGGCGTGCAGGCTGCAGGGCATAGCTGACGGTGACTTACTCAATGCGTTCGGGTGAAGTGGTGGAAGGAGAAATTGGAGGCGCTTGGGCGATTGGGGAGTTCTTTCACTGGTCCGGCGAGGCTCAGCGAACCGAGACGAAATGATTTATTGCAAATAGCGGATGCAACAGGGCTTGCGGCGCTGTACGCGAGAGGACAAACCGGGAAGACGTGCGCCACCCAACACATACACTGGAGCGGCTCTACGCCTCGCCTCCGGCGGCCCCTCCTTGTTTTTTTCCCTTTTTATTCCTTCATTTTCCTTTTATTTCTAATGTTAAACCACTTTATCTTAAAGCATTGATACAGTGTAGTCACTGCAATAGTGTGGAACCGTGGGATTTCTTTAGTTTCCACATTTACACACTCTCCTCATCGAGGCAAGTCCTTTACGTTTTAAATAAATCCATTTATTTCATTCAGTGGACCAGAGTATGCATGACATATGTGATTATTGCCGCTTTTATTAACACGCGGTTGCGTGTGTGCGGCACTTAACCTTATGCTCTGGTGCGTTGGTGTTTTGGCTCCACTCCGTGCTGCCGCGGGTGTCTGCGCCCCTTTTTGCTCTTAGGCCCATGCGAACTGAAGCAGCACTGAGGGAGAGAAAGGTCCGATGTGGTGCCGTGCGGAGCATACGATCCGCCTTCAGCACGGCAGACTCATGCAGGGAGCTGCTGCAGTGGGAGCTGGTGCTGGGTCACGCGGTGAGTGTTGAGGCCTCCCATCATTGTGACTTCGCAGCCGCCTCCTCTTCTGTTGCACACCGTTGCTGCACTCGTAATTCCTCCACTGCTGTGGATGGTCTGCTGTACTATTATTATTATTATTCCCTCCTTTGCTTATCAGAGCCAGGTGTTCCTATTCTCTGAGTATGTGTGCGGTCGTTGCTGCTACGTTTTGTGTCACGTTACGGCATGCGGTGTGTTTCTCCTTCGTGAATATTGCAAGCCCCTCAGCCACTCGTCTGTCATATTATTATTATTTTTCCTGACGCTTCATTGTGCGTTGAGCTCTTCTTATTTTCACTTCCCTGCTGCTCTGCCTGTGCTGCGTTCACAGAAGCCATTGCGCTTTTGACGTCCTTCTTCCTTCACCCCGATCTCTTTTGTCATCCCCAGACTCACCCGAGCAAAGAAAAAGGAAATTTCTAAGAAGGCGAAGATATCGGAAACCACAATGTCTCCCGGAAGGAATGCCTTGTTGCTTGCGGGACGATCCTCCGTGCGGTGGTTGCACTTCTCCTCCTCAATGTGTGGGGCGCCCGTTGTGTCTCGCGGCTTCGGCCGAAAAGGTTAATGTCAATGTCAGAGGCGGTTTCGGACGTCAAATGTCTTCTTTAAACGTGGGGAGAGGTACATGGTGGACTACAGAACCTCCCGTCAATACTGCGAACAGAACGGCGCCGTACTCGTTGCCGACCAGTCGGATGCCTCGCACGCTGACATCGACAAGCTTCTGAAGACGGTCACTTGGAACGGAAATGTGGTAGCGTACCTCGGTGGTGACGCGTCGTACAGCGCTAGACCTCCGGATCGCAATTCGAGGAAATGCGTTGCGGGTGATTTCAGGACCTCGAAGTATTGCGTTTACCGCTGGAACCAAGGGCTGTTTGCTGATTCACAGCCAGGCGGACAAGGCGTTCCTTTCTGGCGTGGTTCCTTTCAAAGAGACCCCTCCGCGGAAGCAATGAACGGCTACCCGAGGTACTGGCGGGGTGACTACCCCAATCGGGGCAACTGTACGTTCTGGCGTGGCGTCTCATGAATGATGTGGATACGCTGTGGTATGACGGAGTGGAGGTGTCGGGTAGTGACCGCAAGACTAGCAGGAACCCGGGCACGAAATCCGAAGAATATCATATACTCTGTGAGGTCCACCAATCTATCGCAAAGCCGACGACTACCACAACCACGACCACGACCACGACTACCACATCAACTACCACGACAACCACGAGTACCACAACTACCAAGCAGCCTGAGAATACGACGACATCCACGACCACCACAACAACAACCACCGCGGAGCCTGAAAATACCACCACCACGACCACAGCGCAGCCGAAGCATCGGAAGGAAAAGGGAGTGGGTACATAATTCTCATCGTCCTTCTTTTGCTTGCAGCCCTTATCGCCCTGCTACTCCTTGCTTACTGCTGCTTCTCAGCTGGCGGCGGGAAGGAGCTCACCCCGATGACACTGCGCGAGGTCACTGGTCTGCCGGTGCGCGCCGTGGAGCCCGAATCCTACGCCGCCCCCGACGAGGCATACACATTCCCAGCCACTGAGCTACCATTATGCGCAGGGGAACGGGGACGAGTGGTAGCGTGCTCCCATGCAGTGTTGTAGTTGTAGCTATGAGCGGCGAGGCTCCTCGGCAGTGGCAGCAGTACGGCCGCCGTGCGCGAGGTGTGTCTTCCACTCATCCATCGTTTGTACCATTTTCATTATACGGTTACCGAGTAGTAACTTATACTCCCACAACCACTTGCCTTCCTTTATCTTTATTTATTTAGAAATATGTTGACTTTGTCAACCATTGTTATGGGTATGGCCACTTCTTTTTGTTAGCATCGTTTAGTCATTTATTGCATCGCGACCCGGCGCGTGCCTGAGCTCGGAGTGCTAACTAACGGGTTGGTGATGGGCCTCACCGCTCGGGTGTGGCCGTGTCCCCGTTGTTAGTCCTATGCGCAATAGCAGGGCGTGTTCAGGCCCGTCTCGCCGGTGGTTACTTTTCATGTTAATTTGTAGGTTCATTTATTTATTTTATCCATTTGTATCACTGTGGTTATTACTCTTACTTCTTTTTTTACTACTGTGGGGTTTGACTTCCCGGGTAGTGGACACGTTATAATCACCGAGAATATGCGAGTTCCCCGTGCGTTAACATTTTTGTTCCCGCCTTAGCTATACGTGTGCTGCCGCCCTTCTCTCTTCCTGCCCTCCAGCTCTCCCACACCCGCAAGATGGGGCTACGCACACCTTCGCAACTAACGGCTCGATGAACTTGCGCGTGCCGATGGTTGTGTTTTGGCGGAGGAGGTGCTCCTTTGAAATTGTAGCGGACACCTTGTCGCCCACCGCTGCGGTAGTGCCGCCGTGGCAATGGCGCCGGCTGCACTGCTTCCTCGCACCACGCACCCAAATCCCTATCGCTTCCTTTTGTGAATGTGGGAGGGGCTTGTGGTTATGTCAATATTTGAAAGAGTTTCACGCCGTGCCCGAGGTAAATGTTTTCCTACGTGCGCTGCCACCATTGTTCCCAACTGTGTCTTATGTGCTCGACGTGGAAGGGTGCTGTACTTCAAGGGCACGCTGCCCCCGAGGTGGGTGGTGCGTGTGTGCCACTGTGAGACATTGCTACCGTGCGACACCTTTCATTGCTTCTTTCTCAATTGTGTGTTGGCCCTTCGAGGTTTCGGTTCATAGGCAGTTGAGCATCTCGGCCCGTGTGTGGCCGATGTATTACATGGCGAATTCGTTATTTTGTTTCTCCTACAGCGCTATGGTGTCGTTCTAATGCCTTCAGTGCGGGGCTTTGCTTGAACGCGCCGCGTGTTGCGCGCACTGGGCTGTGGAAGTGGTGCTCCAGGCGTGCGCGTTACGCGGAGGCGGCGCTACTTGGCGCCCAAGTCTGCTGCTGCGTGTTTGACCCGCATGTCTTTGGTGATGTGCGTGGTACAATGTTTTACTTTGGGAATGTTGCGTGTTTATGCCCAATGGCGTGTAACTCGCTTTGCTTCGATGCATGAAGTGCGTGCCGTCGCCTGCTGGCAGTCGCCCGCCGCTCCAAGTGAATATTTGAGTCGCGTCCATTTCGTCGGAAAAATGTCTTGGGCGACGCATGTGCCTGCGATAACGTACGGGCCCACTTCATTTATTCGGCCGTCGCGTGAGGGGCCAAAGTTTTGTTGAGAATTTGAGGCGCGATGCGGCGGGTGTGGCAATCGCGTGTCTGTGCGTGTTGGGGGCGCTGTGTTTGACCCCTCGTGCGACTTGCCACCGGCTTGGTGAGGCCCAATCCGCTGGGTATTGTGGTGCCGCTGTGATGCGTTTATTATTATTATTTTCTTCTTCAGCTTCCCGCCGATGGAGTGGAGTTGAGTTGCCAGCGGAGCTGAGTCTGCGATTTCCCATGGAAGCAAACACGCGATCACAATTTTCAGCACGCGTGGGAGTTTTGACGTGGATTAAAATGACACGTTTGACCGCATCCACTTGGCAGCACTGCTGTTACACGGAGATGTTTATTTTATATGATTGCTGCTCGCTGACCATGACGTGATGTGGCGTTGCTTTCTTTGCACTGGTGCCGTTGTTGGCTCCCGTGCACTCGTATTTTCTGCAGCTGCATGTGTGCGGCGAATCAAAATGGGCGCTGTCGTTTTTGAATTATTGTTATTACACATCGCGCAGTTTTACCAGCGAGCCGTGGTACCGTAGTGGTGGTGGGGAGACATTGTGGTGGAAGCGCGAGATGTGTGATTCCATTTGCCTGTTGATGTTCTACTTCTTGGCCGACTTGTCACTCATTTTGGCCGGCGGTGCGTGTGCCCTTGTGTTTGGTTGTGCGGGAGGCGGGGCTATTTCTTTGGTGTATAAAGTGATGGATGGAAAGCTGGGGTTTGAGGCATGTTGCCGCACTGCCTTTCGTGCTGACGGAAATTCTGCAGCTGCGGGAGCCGGTGGCTGTCTTTTTCCGAGACCTCCTCCCCGCCGCTGCATGGCTCGGAGACCTTTTTTGCTTGGGGATCGCACACTCACTTTATTAAGACAACAAAGCCAAAGCTGAGAGGTGCAACGCGTCGCCTTCCAGTACTGTTTTCATGAGTGCATTTTGTTTAGTCGTGTGGTGTGCGCCGGGGTTGTCACGGTAGTGCCCAACTTGAGGTGGCAACAGTCCCTGCCGCCCAGTGCACGTTTCTTCCTTGGCTCTCAGCTGATTGATGCATTGGCCATACGTGTGGCACTGGCTTCTCTTTTGGTCATTTCACTTCCTGTTTTTCCCATCCGGGGTCACGCACAACGTGGTACCCGCAAGAAAGAGACGGGGTGGGAGGCAAGCGAGGCATTCATTTCGGCCGCAGCCCTCGCACTGTTACCGCTGCAATGGCCATCGCAGAGTCTGCAGCCGAATTTGAATGAGAAGTCGGAGGAGCTCGAGGTGGGGGCGCGTGTGTGGCTGTCGACGAGGAGATTTTCACGCACCGGGATGGCCACGCGTCGACACGAATAAAAATAAATAAAGTGAAGGAAAGGAAGGGAAGGCGGTTGAGGAGGTGGTGCTGAGGAACTTCCACGATGCGCTCCCGTTGGAATGGCGAGGAGAGTGTAATCTGAGGAGCCCTTTTGCGTGGGCTGTGGAGGTGCCAGTGGTGGGGTGTGTTTTTTTCCCCCAAACAGCTGCAGGGGCGTGTAATTCTGGAGGAGTGCGCTAATGTCACTCGGGTCTTCCCGCTGAAAAGAGTTGTAGTTTCATTTTGCCCTGCGTTTGTGTGTGTGCCTGCGGCGCACTCAAGGCGTACGACAAAGCCCTTTTGGATGTGGCACCGAGTGAAAACAATCCGACAGCGACGGTGAGGGCGCTGGGTGGCCTCAAGAGCCAAGTCATAAAGGAGAGTTGGACGAGGCCCTCACAGCGGCTCCATGAAATGGGGGTGGACGAGAAATAAAATAAAACGGCTCTCCCGTTAATATGCCCTTGCGGGGGGAGGGGGCAAAGTGGGGGCTGTGGCTGTTGCTAGTTGGGAGGGTGAAATGAGACACGATTGGATGGGCGTGCAGGCTGCAGGGCATAGCTGGACGGTGACTTTACTCAATGCGTTCGGTGAAGTGGTGGAAGGAGAAATTGGAGGCGCTTGGCGATTGGGGAGTTTCTTTTCACTGTCCGGCGAGGCTTCAGCGCAACCGAGACGAAATGATTTATTGCAAATAGCGGATGCAACAGGGCTTGCGGCGCTGTACGCGAGAGGACAAACCGGGAAGACGTGCGCCACCCAACACATACACTGGAGCGGCTCTACCGCCTCGCCTCCGGCGGCCCCTCCTTGTTTTTTTTCCCTTTTTATTCCTTCATTTTCCTTTTATTTCTAATGTTAAACCACTTTATCTTAAAGCATTGATACAGTGTAGTCACTGCAATAGTGTGGGAAGCCGTGGGATTTCTTTAGTTTCCACATTTACACACTCTCCTGCATCGAGGCAAGTCCTTTTACGTTTTAAATAAATCCATTTATTTCATTCAGTGGACCAGAGTAATGCATGACATATGTGATTATTGCCGCTTTTATTAACACGCGGTTGCGTGTGTGCGGCACTTAACCTTATGCCCTGGTGCGTTGGTGTTTTGGCTCCACTCCGTGCTGCCGCGGGTGTCTGCGCCCCTTTTTGCTCTTAGGCCCATGCGAACTGAAGCAGCACTGAGGGGAGAGAAAGGTCCGAGTGGGTGCCGTGCGGAGCATACGATCCCGCCTTCAGCCACGGCAGACCTCATGCAGGGAGCTGCTGCAGTGGGAGCTGGTGCTGGGTCACGCGGTGAGTGTTGAGGCCTCCCATCATTGTGACTTCGCAGCCGCCTCCTCTTCCTGTTGCACACCGTTGCTGCACTCGCTAATTCCTCCACTGCTGTGGATGGTCTGCTGTACTATTATTATTATTATTTCCCCCCTTTGCTTATCAGAGGCCAGGTGTTCCTATTCTCTGAGTATGTGTGGCGGTCGTTGCTGCTACGTTTTGTGTCACGTTACGGCATGCGGTGTGTTTCTCCTTCGTGAATATTGCAGCCCCTCAGCCACTCGTCTGTCATATTATTATTATTTCTTTCCTGACGCTTCATTGTGCGTTGAGCTCTTCTTATTTTCACTTCCCTGCTGCTCTGCCTGTGCTGGCGTTCACAGAAGCCATTGCGCTTTTGACGTCCTTCTTCCTTCACCCCGATCTCTTTTGTCATCCCAGACTCACCCGAGCAAAGAAAAAAGGAAATTTCTAAGAAGGCGAAGATATCGGAAACCACAATGTCTCCCGGAAGGAATGCCTTGTTTGCTTGCGGGACGATCCTCCGTGCGGTGGTTGCACTTCTCCTCCTCCAATGTGTGGGGCGCCCGTTGCGTCTCGCGGCTTCGGCCGAAAAGGTTAATGTCAATGTCAAGAGGCGGTTTCGGACGTCAAATGTCTTCTTTAAACGTGGGGAGAGGTACATGGTGGACTACAGAACCTCCCGTCAATACTGCGAACAGAACGGCGCCCGTACTCGTTGCCGACCAGTCGGATGCCTCGCACGCTGACATCGACAAGCTTCTGAAGACGGTCACTTGGAACGGAAATGTGGTAGCGTACCTCGGTGGTGACGCGTCGTACAGCGCTAGACCTCCGGATCGCAATTCGAGGAAATGCGTTGCGGGTGATTTCAGGACCTCGAAGTATTGCGTTTACCGCTGGAACCAAGGGCTGTTTGCTGATTCACAGCCAGGCGGACAAGGCGTTCCTTTCTGGCGTGGTTCCTTTCAAAGAGACCCCTCCGCGGAAGCAATGAACGGCTACCCGAGGTACTGGCGGGGTGACTACCCCAATCGGGGCAACTGTACGTTCTGGCGTGGCGTCTCATGAATGATGTGGATACGCTGTGGTATGACGGAGTGGAGGTGTCGGGTAGTGACCGCAAGACTAGCAGGAACCCGGGCACGAAATCCGAAGAATATCATATACTCTGTGAGGTCCACCAATCTATCGCAAAGCCGACGACTACCACAACCACGACCACGACCACGACTACCACATCAACTACCACGACAACCACGAGTACCACAACTACCAAGCAGCCTGAGAATACGACGACATCCACGACCACCACAACAACAACCACCGCGGAGCCTGAAAATACCACCACCACGACCACAGCGCAGCCCGAAGCATCGGAAGGAAAAGGGAGTGGGTACATAATTCTCATCGTCCTTCTTTTGCTTGCAGCCCTTATCGCCCTGCTACTCCTTGCTTACTGCTGCTTCTCAGCTGGCGGCGGGAAGGAGCTCACCCCGATGACACTGCGCGAGGTCACTGGTCTGCCGGTGCGCGCCGTGGAGCCCGAATCCTACGCCGCCCCCGACGAGGCATACGACATTCCCCAGCCACTGAGCTACCATTATGCGCAGGGGAACGGGGACGAGTGGTAGCGTGCTCCCATGCAGTGTTGGTAGTTGTAGCTATGAGCGGCGAGGCTCCTCGGCAGTGGCAGCAGTACGGCCGCCGTGCGCGAGGTGTGTCTTCCACTCATCCATCGTTTGTACCATTTCATTATACGGTTACCGAGTAGTAACTTATACTCCCACAACCACTTGCCTTCCTTTATCTTTTATTTATTTAGAAATATGTTTGACTTTGTCAGACCATTGTTATGGGTATGGCCACTTTCTTTTTGTTAGCATCGTTTAGTCATTTATTGCATCGCGACCCGGCGCGTGCCTGAGCTCGGAGTGCTAACTAACGGGGTTGGTGATGGGCCTCACCGCTCGGGTGTGGCCGTGTCCCCGTTGTTAGTCCTATGCGCAATAGCAGGGCGTGTTCAGGCCCGTCTCGCCGGTGGTTACTTTCATGTTAATTTGTAGGTTCATTTATTTATTTTATCCATTTGTATCACTGTGGTTATTACTCTTTACTTCTTTTTTTACTACTGTGGGGTTTTGACTTCCCGGGTAGTGGACACGTTGTAATCACCGAGAATATGCGAGTTCCCCGTGCGTTAACATTTTGTTTCCCGCCTTAGCTATACGTGTGCTGCCGCCCTTCTCTCTTCCTGCCCTCCAGCTCTCCCACACCCGCAAGATGGGGCTACGCACACCTTCGCAACTAACGGGCTCGATGAACTTGCGCGTGCCGATGGTTGTGTTTTGGCGGAGGAGGTGCTCCTTTGAAATTGTAGCGGACACCTTGTCGCCCACCGCTGCGGTAGTGCCGCCGTGGCAATGGGCGCCGGCTGCACTGCTTCCTCGCGCCACGCACCCAAATCCCTATCGCTTCCTTTTTGTGAATGTGGGAGGGGCTTGTGGGTTATGTCAATATTTGAAAGAGTTTCACGCCGTGCCCGAGGTAAATGTTTTCCTACGTGCGCTGCCACCATTGTTTCCCAACTGTGTCTTATGTGCTCGACGTGGAAGGGGTGCTGTACTTCAAGGGCACGCTGCCCCCGAGGTGGGTGGTGCGTGTGTGCCACTGTGAGACATTGCTACCGTGCGACACCTTTCATTGCTTCTTTCTCAATTGTGTGTTGGCCCTTCGAGGTTTCGGTTCATAGCAGTTGAGCATCTCGGCCCGTGTGTGGCCGATGTATTACATGGCGAATTCGTTATTTTGTTTCTCCTACAGCGCTATGGTGTCGTTCTAATGCCTTCAGTGCGGGGCTTTGCTTGAACGCGCCGCGTGTTGCGCGCACTGGGCTGTGGAAGTGGTGCTCCAGGCGTGCGCGTTACGCGGAGCGGCGCTACTTGGCGCCCAAGTCTGCTGCTGCGTGTTTGACCCGCATGTCTTTGGTGATGTGCGTGGTACAATGTTTTACTTGGGAATGTTGCGTGTTTATGCCCAATGCGTGTAACTCGCTTTGCTTCGATGCATGAAGTGCGTGCCGTCGCCTGCTGGCAGTCGCCCGCCGCTCCAAGTGAATATTTGAGTCGCGTCCATTTCGTCGGAAAAATGTCTTGGGCGACGCATGTGCCTGCGATAACGTACGGGCCCACTTCATTTATTCGGCCGTCGCGTGAGGGGCCAAAGTTTTGTTGAGAATTTGAGGCGCGATGCGGCGGGTGGTGGCAATCGCGTGTCTGTGCGTGTTGGGGGCGCTGTGTTTGACCCCTCGTGCGACTTGCCACCGGCTTGTGTGAGGCCCAATCCGCTGGGTATTGTGGTGCCGCTGTGATGGCGTTATTATTATTATTTTCTTCTTCAGCTTCCCGCCGATGGAGTGGAGTTGAGTTGCCAGCGGAGCTGAGTCTGCGATTTCCCATGGAAGCAAACACGCGATCACAATTTCAGCACGCGTGGGAGTTTTGACGTGGATTAAAATGACACGTTTGACCGCATCCACTTGGCAGCACTGCTGTTACACGGAGATGTTATTTTATATGATTGCTGCTCGCTGACCATGACGTGATGTGGCGTTGCTTTCTTTGCACTGGTGCCGTTGTTGGCTCCCGTGCACTCGTATTTTCTGCAGCTGCATGTGTGCGGCGAATCAAAATGGGCGCTGTCGTTTTTGAATTATTGTTATTACACATCGCGCAGTTTTACCAGCGAGCCGTGTACCGTAGTGGTGGTGGGGAGACATTGTGGTGGAAGCGCGAGATGTGTGATTCCATTTGCCTGTTGATGTTCTACTTCTTGGCCGACTTGTCACTCATTTTGGCCGGCGGTGCGTGTGCCCTTGTGTTTGGTTGTGCGGGAGGCGGGGCTATTTCTTTGGTGTATAAAGTGATGGATGGAAAGCTGGGGTTTGAGGCATGTTGCCGCACTGCCTTTCGTGCTGACGGAAATTCTGCAGCTGCGGGAGCCGGTGGCTGTCTTTTTCCGAGACCTCCTCCCCGCCGCTGCATGGCTCGGAGACCTTTTTGCTTGGGGATCGCACACTCACTTTATTAAGACAACAAAGCCAAAGCTGAGAGGTGCAACGCGGTCGCCTTCCAGTACTGTTTTCATTGAGTGCATTTTGTTTAGTCGTGTGGTGTGCGCCGGGGTTGTCACGGTAGTGCCCAACTTGAGGTGGCAACAGTCCCTGCCGCCCAGTGCACGTTTCTTCCTTGGCTCTCAGCTGATTGATGCATTGGCCATACGTGTGGCACTGGCTTCTCTTTTGGTCATTTCACTTCCTGTTTTTCCCATCCGGGGTCACGCACAACGTGGTACCCGCAAGAAAGAGACGGGGTGGGAGGCAAGCGAGGCATTCATTTCGGCCGCAGCCCTCGCACTGTTACCGCTGCAATGGCCATCGCAGAGTCTGCAGCCGAATTTGAATGAGAAGTCGGAGGAGCTCGAGGTGGGGCGCGTGTGTGGCTGTCGACGAGGAGATTTTCACGCACCGGGATGGCCACGCGTCGACACGATAAAAATAAATAAAGTGAAGGAAAGGGAAGGGAAGCGTTGAGGAGGTGTGCTGAGAACTTCCACGATGCGCTCCCGTTGGAATGGCGAGGAGAGTGTAATCTGAGGAGCCCTTTTGCGTGGCTGTGGAGGTGCCAGTGGTGGGGGTGTGTTTTTTCCCCCAAACAGCTGCAGGGGCGTGTAATTCTGGAGGAGTGCGCTAATGTCACTCGGTCTTCCCGCTGAAAAGAGTTGTAGTTTCATTTTGCCCTGCGTTTGTGTGTGTGCCTGCGGCGCACTCAAGGCGTACGACAAAGCCCTTTTGGATGTGGCACCGAGTGAAAACAATCCGACAGCGACGGTGAGGGCGCTGGGTGGCCTCAAGAGCCAAGTCATAAAGGAGAGTTGGACGAGGCCCTCACAGCGGCTCCATGAAATGGGGGTGGACGAGAAATAAAATAAAACGGCTCTCCGTTAATATGCCCTTGCGGGGGAGGGGGCAAAGTGGGGCTGTGGCTGTTGCTAGTTGGGAGGGTGAAATGAGACACGATTGGATGGGCGTGCAGGCTGCAGGGCATAGCTGGACGTGACTTTACTCAATGCGTTCGGTGAAGTGGTGGAAGGAGAAATTGGAGGCGCTTGGCGATTGGGGAGTTTCTTTTCACTGTCCGGCGAGGCTTCAGCGCAACCGAGACGAAATGATTTATTGCAAATAGCGGATGCAACAGGGCTTGCGGCGCTGTACGCGAGAGGACAAACCGGGAAGACGTGCGCCACCCAACACATACACTGGAGCGGCTCTACCGCCTCGCCTCCGGCGCCCCTCCTTGTTTTTTTTCCCTTTTTTATCCTTCATTTTCCTTTTATTTCTAATGTTAAACCACTTTATCTTAAAGCATTGATACAGTGTAGTCACTGCAATAGTGTGGGAAGCCGTGGGATTTCTTTAGTTTCCACATTTACACACTCTCCTGCATCGAGGCAAGTCCTTTACGTTTTAAATAAATCCATTTATTTCATTCAGTGGACCAGAGTAATGCATGACATATGTGATTATTGCCGCTTTTATTAACACGCGGTGCGTGTGTGCGGCACTTAACCTTATGCTCTGGTGCGTTGTGTTTTGGCTCCACTCCGTGCTGCCGCGGGTGTCTGCGCCCCTTTTTGCTCTTAGGCCCATGCGAACTGAAGCAGCACTGAGGGAGAGAAAGGTCCGAGTGGGTGCCGTGCGGAGCATACGATCCCGCCTTCAGCCACGGCAGACCTCATGCAGGAGCTGCTGCAGTGGGAGCTGGTGCTGGTCACGCGGTGAGTGTTGAGGCCTCCCATCATTGTGACTTCGCAGCCGCCTCCTCTTCCTGTTGCACACCGTTGCTGCACTCGCTAATTCCTCCACTGCTGTGGATGGTCTGCTGTACTATTATTATTATTATTTCCCTCCTTTGCTTATCAGAGGCCAGGTGTCCTATTCTCTGAGTATGTGTGGCGGTCGTTGCTGCTACGTTTTGTGTCACGTTACGGCATGCGGTGTGTTTCTCCTTCGTGAATATTGCAGCCCCTCAGCCACTCGTCTGTCATATTATTATTATTTCTTCCTGACGCTTCATTGTGCGTTGAGCTCTTCTTATTTTCACTTCCCTGCTGCTCTGCCTGTGCTGGCGTTCACAGAAGCCATTGCGCTTTTGACGTCCTTCTTCCTTCACCCCGATCTCTTTTGTCAGCCCCAGACTCACCCGAGCAAAGAAAAAGGAAATTTCTAAGAAGGCGAAGATATCGGAAACCACAATGTCTCCCGGAAGGAATGCCTTGTTGCTTGCGGGACGATCCTCCGTGCGGTGGTTTGCACTTCTCCTCCTCCAATGTGTGGGGCGCCCGTTGTGTCTCGCGGCTTCGGCCGAAAAGGTTAATGTCAATGTCAAGAGACGGTTTTCCGCGGCGAATTACTACTTTGACCGTGGGGAGAGGTACATGGTGGACTACAGAACCTCCCGTCAATACTGCGAACGAACGGCCCGTACTCGTTGCCGACCAGTCGGATGCCTCGCACGCTGACATCGACAAGATTCTGAAGACGTTCGCTTGGAACGGAAATGTGTAGCGTACCTCGTGGTGACGCGTCGTACAGCGCTAGACCTCCGTCCAACAGGTGGGATAGATGCGTTGCGGGTTATTTCAGGACCTCGAAGTATTGCGTTTACCGCTGGAACCAAGGACTGTTTGCTGATTCACAGCCAGGCGGACAAGCGTTCCTTTCTGGCGTGGTTCCTTTCAAAGAGACCCCTCCGCGGAAGCAATGAACGGCTACCCGAGGTACTGGCGGGGTGACTACCCCAATCGGGGGCAACTGTACGTTCTGGCGTGGGCGTCTCATGAATGATGTGGATACGCTGTGGTATGACGGAGTGGAGGTGTCGGGTAGTGACCGCAAGACTAGCAGGAACCCGGGCACGAAATCCGAAGAATATCATATACTCTGTGAGGTCCACCAATCTATCGCAAAGCCGACGACTACCACAACCACGACCACGACCACGACTACCACATCAACTACCACGACAACCACGAGTACCACAACTACCAAGCAGCCTGAGAATACGACGACATCCACGACCACCACAACAACAACCACCGCGGAGCCTGAAAATACCACCACCACGACCACAGCGCAGCCCGAAGCATCGGAAGGAAAGGGAGTGGGTACATAATTCTCATCGTCCTTCTTTTGCTTGCAGCCTTATCGCCCTGCTACTCCTTGCTTACTGCTGCTTCTCAGCTGGCGCGGGAAGGAGCTCACCCCGATGACACTGCGCGAGGTCACTGGTCTGCCGGTGCGCGCCGTGGAGCCCGAATCCTACGCCGCCCCCGACGAGGCATACGACATTCCCCAGCCACTGAGCTACCATTATGCGCAGGGGAACGGGACGAGTGGTAGCGTGCTCCCATGCAGTGTTGGTAGTTGTAGCTATGAGCGGCGAGGCTCCTCGGCAGTGGCAGCAGTACGGCCGCCGTGCGCGAGGTGTGTCTTCCACTCATCCATCGTTTGTACCATTTCATTATACGTTACCGAGTAGTAACTTATACTCCCACAACCACTTGCCTTCCTTTATCTTTTATTTATTTAGAAATATGTTGACTTTGTCAGACCATTGTTATGGGTATGGCCACTTCTTTTGTTAGCATCGTTTAGTCATTTATTGCATCGCGACCCGGCGCGTGCCTGAGCTCGGAGTGCTAACTAACGGGGTTGGTGATGGGCCTCACCGCTCGGGTGTGGCCGTGTCCCCGTTGTTAGTCCTATGCGCAATAGCAGGGCGTGTTCAGGCCCGTCTCGCCGGTGGTTACTTTTCATGTTAATTTGTAGGTTCATTTATTTATTTTATCCATTTGTATCACTGTGGTTATTACTCTTTACTTCTTTTTTTTACTACTGTGGGGTTTGACTTCCCGGGTAGTGGACACGTTGTAATCACCGAGAATATGCGAGTTCCCCGTGCGTTAACATTTTTGTTCCCGCCTTAGCTATACGTGTGCTGCCGCCCTTCTCTCTTCCTGCCCTCCAGCTCTCCCACACCCGCAAGATGGGGCTACGCACACCTTCGCAACTAACGGGCTCGATGAACTTGCGCGTGCCGATGGTTGTGTTTTGGCGGAGGAGTGCTCCTTTGAAATTGTAGCGGACACCTTGTCGCCCACCGCTGCGGTAGTGCCGCCGTGGCAATGGGCGCCGGCTGCACTGCTTCCTCGCGCCACGCACCCAAATCCCTATCGCTTCCTTTTTGTGAATGTGGAGGGGCTTGTGGGTTATGTCAATATTTGAAAGAGTTTCACGCCGTGCCCGAGTAAATGTTTTCCTACGTGCGCTGCCACCATTGTTTCCCAACTGTGTCTTATGTGCTCGACGTGGAAGGGTGCTGTACTTCAAGGGCACGCTGCCCCCGAGGTGGGTGGTGCGTGTGTGCCACTGTGAGACATTGCTACCGTGCGACACCTTTCATTGCTTCTTTCTCAATTGTGTGTTGGCCCTTCGAGGTTCGGTTCATAGGCAGTTGAGCATCTCGGCCCGTGTGTGGCCGATGTATTACATGGCGAATTCGTTATTTTGTTTCTCCTACAGCGCTATGGTGTCGTTCTAATGCCTTCAGTGCGGGCTTTGCTTGAACGCGCCGCGTGTTGCGCGCACTGGGCTGTGGAAGTGGTGCTCCAGGCGTGCGCGTTACGCGGAGGCGGCGCTACTTGGCGCCCAAGTCTGCTGCTGCGTGTTTGACCCGCATGTCTTTGGTGATGTGCGTGGTACAATGTTTTACTTTGGGAATGTTGCGTGTTTATGCCCAATGGCGTGTAACTCGCTTTGCTTCGATGCATGAAGTGCGTGCCGTCGCCTGCTGGCAGTCGCCCGCCGCTCCAAGTGAATATTTGAGTCGCGTCCATTTCGTCGGAAAAATGTCTTGGGCGACGCATGTGCCTGCGATAACGTACGGGGCCCACTTCATTTATTCGGCCGTCGCGTGAGGGGCCAAAGTTTGTTGAGAATTGAGGCGCGATGCGGCGGGTGGTGGCAATCGCGTGTCGTGCGTGTTGGGGGCGCTGTGTTTGACCCCTCGTGCGACTTGCCACCGGCTTGTGTGAGGCCCAATCCGCTGGGTATTGTGGTGCCGCTGTATGGCGTTTATTATTATTATTTTCTTCTTCAGCTGCCCGCCGATGGAGTGGAGTTGATTGCCAGCGGAGCTGAGTCTGCGATTTCCCATGGAAGCAAACACGCGATCACAATTTTCAGCACGCGTGGGAGTTTTGACGTGGATTAAAATGACACGTTTGACCGCATCCACTTGGCAGCACTGCTGTTACACGGAGATGTTTATTTTATATGATTGCTGCTCGCTGACCATGACGTGATGTGGCGTTGCTTTCTTTGCACTGGTGCCGTTGTTGGCTCCCGTGCACTCGTATTTCTGCAGCTGCATGTGTGCGGCGAATCAAATGGGCGCTGTCGTTTTTGAATTATTGTTATTACACATCGCGCAGTTTTACCAGCGAGCCGTGTACCGTAGTGGTGGTGGGGAGACATTGTGGTGGAAGCGCGAGATGTGTGATTCCATTTGCCTGTTGATGTTCTACTTCTTGGCCGACTTGTCACTCATTTTGGCCGGCGGTGCGTGTGCCCTTGTGTTTGGTTGTGCGGGAGGCGGGGCTATTTCTTTGGTGTATAAAGTGATGGATGGAAAGCTGGGTTTGAGGCATGTTGCCGCACTGCCTTTCGTGCTGACGGAAATTCTGCAGCTGCGGGAGCCGGTGGCTGTCTTTTTCCGAGACCTCCTCCCCGCCGCTGCATGGCTCGGAGACCTTTTTTGCTTGGGGATCGCACACTCACTTATTAAGACAACAAAGCCAAAGCTGAGAGGTGCAACGCGGTCGCCTTCCAGTACTGTTTTCATTGAGTGCATTTTGTTTAGTCGTGTGGTGTGCGCCGGGGTTGTCACGGTAGTGCCCAACTTGAGGTGGCAACAGTCCCTGCCGCCCAGTGCACGTTTCTTCCTTGGCTCTCAGCTGATTGATGCATTGGCCATACGTGTGGCACTGGCTTCTCTTTTGGTCATTTCACTTCCTGTTTTTCCCATCCGGGGTCCACGCACAACGTGGTACCCGCAAGAAAGAGACGGGGTGGGAGGCAAGCGAGGCATTCATTTCGGCCGCAGCCCTCGCACTGTTACCGCTGCAATGGCCATCGCAGAGTCTGCAGCCGAATTTGAATGAGAAGTCGGAGAGCTCGAGGTGGGGCGCGTGTGTGGCTGTCGACGAGGAGATTTTCACGCACCGGGATGGCCACGCGTCGACACGAATAAAAAATAAATAAAGTGAAGGAAAGGGAAGGAAGGCGGTTGAGGAGGTGGTGCTGAGGAACTTCCACGATGCGCTCCCGTTGGAATGGCGAGGAGAGTGTAATCTGAGGAGCCCTTTTGCGTGGGCTGTGGAGGTGCCAGTGGTGGGGGTGGTTTTTTTCCCCCAAACAGCTGCAGGGGCGTGTAATTCTGGAGGAGTGCGCTAATGTCACTCGGGTCTTCCCGCTGAAAAGAGTTGTAGTTTCATTTTGCCCCGCGTTTGTGTGTGTGCCTGCGGCGCACTCAAGGCGTACGACAAAGCCCTTTTGGATGTGGCACCGAGTGAAAACAATCCGACAGCGACGGTGAGGGCGCTGGGTGGCCTCAAGAGCCAAGTCATAAAGGAGAGTTGGACGAGGCCCTCACAGCGGCTCCATGAAATGGGGGTGGACGAGAAATAAAATAAAACGGCTCTCCCGTTAATATGCCCTTGCGGGGGGAGGGGGCAAAGTGGGGGCTGTGGCTGTTGCTAGTTGGGAGGGTGAAATGAGACACGATTGGATGGGCGTGCAGGCTGCAGGGCATAGCTGGACGGTGACTTTACTCAATGCGTTCGGTGAAGTGGTGAAGGAGAAATTGGAGGCGCTTGGCGATTGGGGAGTTTTCTTTTCACTGTCCGGCGAGGCTTCAGCGCAACCGAGACGAAATGATTTATTGCAAATAGCGGATGCAACAGGGCTTGCGGCGCTGTACGCGAGAGGACAAACGGAAGACGTGCGCCACCCAACACATACACTGGAGCGGCTCTACCGCCTCGCCTCCGGCGGCCCCTCCTTGTTTTTTTTCCCTTTTTCATTCCTTCATTTTCCTTTTATTTCTAATGTTAAACCACTTTATCTTAAAGCATTGATACAGTGTAGTCACTGCAATAGTGTGGGAAGCCGTGGGATTTCTTTAGTTTCCACATTTACACACTCTCCTGCATCGAGGCAAGTCCTTTTACGTTTTAAATAAATCCATTATTTCATTCAGTGGACCAGAGTAATGCATGACATATGTGATTATTGCCGCTTTTATTAACACGCGGTTGCGTGTGTGCGGCACTTAACCTTATGCTCTGGTGCGTTGGTGTTTTGGCTCCACTCCGTGCTGCCGCGGGTGTCTGCGCCCTTTTTGCTCTTAGGCCCATGCGAACTGAAGCAGCACTGAGGGGAGAGAAAGGTCCGAGTGGGTGCCGTGCGGAGCATACGATCCCGCCTTCAGCCACGGCAGACCTCATGCAGGGAGCTGCTGCAGTGGGAGCTGGTGCTGGGTCACGCGGTGAGTGTTGAGGCCTCCCATCATTGTGACTTCGCAGCCGCCTCCTCTTCCTGTTGCACACCGTTGCTGCACTCGCTAATTCCTCCACTGCTGTGGATGGTCTGCTGTACTATTATATTATTTATTTCCCTCCTTTGCTTATCAGAGCCAGGTGTTCTATTCTCTGAGTATGTGTGGCGGTCGTTGCTGCTACGTTTTGTGTCACGTTACGGCATGCGGTGTGTTTCTCCTTCGTGAATATTGCAGCCCCTCAGCCACTCGTCTGTCATATTATTATTATTTCTTTCCTGACGCTTCATTGTGCGTTGAGCTCTTCTTATTTTCACTTCCCTGCTGCTCTGCCTGTGCTGGCGTTCACAGAAGCCATTGCGCTTTTGACGTCCTTCTTCCTTCACCCCGATCTCTTTTGTCAGCCCCAGACTCACCCGAGCAAAGAAAAAAGGAAATTCTAAGAAGGCGAAGATATCGGAAACCACAATGTCTCCCGGAAGGAATGCCTTGTTTGCTTGCCGGGACGATCCTCCGTGCCGGTGGTTGCACTTCTCCTCCTCCAATGTGTGGGGCGCCCGTTGCGTCTCACGGCTTCGGCCGAAAAGGTTAATGTCAATGTCAAGAGACGGTTTTCCGCGGCGAATTACTACTTTGACCGTGGGGAGAGGTACATGTGGACTACAGAACCTCCCGTCAATACTGCGAACGAACGGCGCCGTACTCCGTTGCCGACCAGTCGGATGCCTCGCACGCTGACATCGACAAGATTCTGAAGGCGTTCACTTGGAACGGAAATGTGGTAGCGTACCTCGGTGGTGACGCGTCGTACAGCCGCTAGACCTCCGGATCGCAATTCGAGGAAATGCGTGCGGGTTATTTCAGGACCTCGAAGTATTGCGTTACCGCTGGAACCAAGGGCTGTTTGCTGATTCACAGCCAGGCGGACAAGCGTTCCTTTCTGGCGTGGTTCCTTTCAAAGAGACCCCTCCGCGGAAGCAATGAACGGCACCCGAGTACTGGCGGGGTGACTACCCCAATCGGGGCAACTGTACGTTCTGGCGTGGCGTCTCATGAATGATGTGGATACGCTGTGGTATGACGGAGTGGAGGTGTCGGGTAGTGACCGCAAGACTAGCAGGAACCCGGGCACGAAATCCGATGAATATCGTATACTCTGTGAGGTCCACCAATCTATCGCAAAGCCGACGACTACCACAACCACCACAACCACGACCACGACAACCACGAGTACCACAACTACCAAGCAGCCTGAGAATACGACGACATCCACGACCACCACAACAACAACCACCGCGGAGCCTGAAAATACCACCACCACGACCACAGCGCAGCCCGAAGCATCGGAAGGAAAAGGGAGTGGGTACATAATTCTCATCGTCCTTCTTTTGCTTGCAGCCCTTATCGCCCTGCTACTCCTTGCTTACTGCTGCTTCTCAGCTGGCGGCGGGAAGGAGCTCACCCCGATGACACTGCGCGAGGTCACTGGTCTGCCGGTGCGCGCCGTGGAGCCCGAATCCTACGCCGCCCCGACGAGGCATACGACATTCCCCAGCCACTGAGCTACCATTATGCGCAGGGGAACGGGACGAGTGGTAGCGTGCTCCCATGCAGTGTTGGTAGTTGTAGCTATGAGCGGCGAGGCTCCTCGGCAGTGGCAGCAGTACGGCCGCCGTGCGCGAGGTGTGTCTTCCACTCATCCATCGTTTGTACCATTTTCATTATACGGTTACCGAGTAGTAACTTATACTCCCACAACCACTTGCCTTCCTTTATCTTTTTTATTTAGAAATATGTTTGACTTTGTCAGACCATTGTTATGGGTATGGCCACTTTCTTTTTGTTAGCATCGTTTAGTCATTTATTGCATCGCGACCCGGCGCGTGCCTGAGCTCGGAGTGCTAACTAACGGGGTTGGTGATGGGCCTCACCGCTCGGGTGTGGCCGTGTCCCCGTTGTTAGTCCTATGCGCAATAGCAGGGCGTGTTCAGGCCCGTCTCGCCGGTGGTTACTTTTCATGTTAATTTGTAGGTTCATTTATTATTTTATCCATTTGTATCACTGTGGTTATTACTCTTTACTTTTTTTTTTACTACTGTGGGGTTTTGACTTCCCGGGTAGTGGACACGTTTGTAATCACCGAGAATATGCGAGTTCCCCGTGCGTTAACATTTTTGTTTCCCGCCTTAGCTATACGTGTGCTGCCGCCCTTCTCTCTTCCTGCCCTCCAGCTCTCCCACACCCGCAAGATGGGGCTACGCACACCTTCGCAACTAACGGGCTCGATGAACTTGCGCGTGCCGATGGTTGTGTTTGGCGGAGGAGGTGCTCCTTTGAAATTGTAGCGGACACCTTGTCGCCCACCGCTGCGGTAGTGCCGCCGTGGCAATGGGCGCCGGCTGCACTGCTTCCTCGCGCCACGCACCCAAATCCCTATCGCTTCCTTTTTGTGAATGTGGGAGGGGCTTGTGGGTTATGTCAATATTTGAAAGAGTTTCACGCCGTGCCCGAGGTAAATGTTTTCCTACGTGCGCTGCCACCATTGTTTCCCAACTGTGTCTTATGTGCTCGACGTGGAAGGGGTGCTGTACTTCAAGGGCACGCTGCCCCCGAGGTGGGTGGTGCGTGTGTGCCACTGTGAGACATTGCTACCGTGCGACACCTTTCATTGCTTCTTTCTCAATTGTGTGTTGGCCCTTCGAGGTTTCGGTTCATAGGCAGTTGAGCATCTCGGCCCGTGTGTGGCCGATGTATTACATGGCGAATTCGTTATTTTG
>NHOR01000224.1:0-142584 GCA_002287245.1 Trypanosoma congolense | reverse complement strand
GGGGAGAAATAAACTATTATAAGAGAGGGCGGTTTATCATCAGAGGGTCACTGATGACTCGTCACTCATTAAAGAACAGTATTTCCCTAACACGGAAATATGGCACACCCTCTCCCATATAAGGGATCCCTCCTCGGAAACTATATTTCACTTCCCCCCTGACACATTTTCATTTTCCCCCATTCATCGGTTAAAAATGATAACCTCTGATAAATTTGTTCTCATGGAAAATAATTTCAAACTAACCCTAAGGGACAATCATCGGGAAATGTTTTGGGGGGAATAACAATTGTGAGCGAGAGGGTCTAACAAGCGATAGGGTCTAACAAGCGTGAGGGTCCAACTATCCCACTCCCCTCCACCATTGAGTTACTCTCTCCTTCCCCCCACTCACTCTCCTCCTCCAGTAAACTGCTATCGACAAACACGTTTCCACCCAAACAGCCTGCCTGCATGGTTCAATATTCTCTCTTTAACCCTGTTCACTATTTAAAAAAAATGAATTTGAAAGGAATATCCAATGGAGAGAGAAATAAGCTATTATAAGAGAGAGTGGTTTACTATCAGAGGATCATTGAACAGTCATCACTCATAACAAAGTCGAATTCCCATAACATGGAAATATGGCACCCTCTCCCATAAGGGATCCATCCTCGGAGAGTGTGCACCATTACCCCCTGACACATTTGTCACCTTCCATCATTTTTCGGTGATAAATAATCACCTTTGATTAGGTTGTTGTCACGTGGAATTTTTTCAAACTAACCCTAAGATACAATAATCGGGAAACAAATCTTGGGGGTGAAGAAATAGTGATCGAGAGGGACTGCATAGTCGATAGGGTCTAATAAGCGTAATGGTCCTCCAAGGGTAGGGTCTTACAAGAGAGAGGGTACAACCATCCCCCTCTCATCACTCAGTGTATCACCATCCTCCTCCACCAACCCACTCTGCTCCCCAGTTTTACTACTATCGGCAAACAATTTCCTCTCGTCAATATGTTTTTTGACATTTATTTTTCCCCCTAACCCTTCCAAAAAATGAAATCTAAAAAGAGGGAAGGCATTTTGAGCTATCAATGTTACACCAGTACTTTTGAAAAGTATCTTGCTCACGAAAATGAAATTTATAAGTTTTATATCCCAGGCCATTGTGGGGGAGAGACGGGCATACGAAAGAGGTACCCCACGGTGGGATACGGGACCTGCATGAAGGACGGCGTAGCTTCGACCAAAACGACACCATGGTAGGGTTGGTACTGAGGTACAGGTGGTGGACGACGACACCGACGCCAGATCTCTCGGTCGATGGCTTCCAGAGGCGTGTCGTCCATGTTGATGCAAATTTTCCAGGAATCCCATTGCTCGACCTGCCAGCTCTGTGTGGGGCCAAAATGTCGTACAAGCGGAGTGGCACACTTTCTAAATTTCCACAAGAGATAGGGAAGGTATTGCCATACGGCATCGCACACATTCGCTTCGGGTATGCAATGTCGAGGGTTCCGTACAAAATTGCCCATGGTGAAACGGGCGAGTTCCACCGTGATGCTGGGGCACACGGGTCTCAAAAACCAGAACAAATTGATTCAGTCGGGGGAGATGATGCCTTCTAATAACACTCCGACAAACAGATTTTTTGAGAGACCTATGAACTCTATAGGCCAGTGTTTCTCTTCCCTTTAGTTTTGCTTTGGTGTGTGCTTTCCATCATATGAATAGGTTTTCAAAATAAAAGAGACAAGGGAAAGAGAATTAGGGGAAGTTTTGTTGCACTTGGTTATGTATAGTGGCATGATTTGTTTTTCTGTTGAAAACATTAATGTTTAGAGCAAGATCAGAAGGAGACGGAGGAACTGAGTGGTGGGATGGGAGGTGCTACTGGGTGGAATCCATCCGTTCACTTTCTGATATCGCGCCAGGAGCGCTCTCTTCTCTTTCAAGTCGGCGGCGATCTGGGCAACATTGGCAAAGCATGTTAGCGGTGGCTCATTGGTGGCTGTTGGCTCAGTGGCATTTTGCTCTGTGTTATTCTCACCGGGTTCCTGGACAGTAAGGCAACCCTCCATTTTATCTTCGATGCTTTTGACTTTTTCCTTGATATTTTCCTGTACTTCTTTGAAAGCCTTGAAAGCGTCCGAGGCGTTCTTGATGTGCACGATTTGTGTTGCGGGGTTTTCTGTCCAAAGTGCACGTTTTCCTTCTTTTGTGTTGTTTGCGATTTCTCCTGGACCGAATGTGATGCTGTTGAACTCCCCTTGAAATCTTTTCCCTATGGTCAAGATACCTCCACCCTACCAAAGGGACTTTTCCAGGTCGGTATTCCCTAGGATTCCACCGCTAGCCCACTTAATCAACTTGCAACCGGCGTTTGTGCTGCTGGCTCCCGTGATGTGTGAAAGCAGTCTGCTGTGCTTGATGCCCTCGATGGCGGCACCAAGGTTCGGTTCCTTGTCGTTTGGTTTTTCGCCGATGTCGACTAAGCTTTCCTCGCTGAAATCTTTTCGGCTAAAGCAGCCTTTCAAGTCTCCAACCATAGCTGCGTTACCATCCCCCAAGCAGTACTTGTCACCTCATTTAGAATTCGCAAATGCAGTGATGAACTCTTCCATGCGTGCAGCGGAATTAGCAGCGCAGGCGACAGGTTTTGAGGCTTCTCTCTCTAATTTCTCCACTTCTCCTCGGGCTTTGTTTATTTCCTTTCGGACCTGTCTAAACTGGAGACCGGTGATTCTGCATTCCTGTGAGGCGCTTACTTTGGATTTGGACTGAAGCAATTTGGACTGCCACTTCAGTAGCTTCATTTCAAGATGGGTAATTGTTACTGCTCCATCCGTTACCTTCTGTGTCGCCCGAGGTGTGATGTCCTTTAAGGTTTTACTCAAGGTGCACATGGCTGCAGCAGCCTTGTTAGGGATGGCTTTGGGATTGTTGCACAAAGCCACCTCCGTAAGAAACATTAATACAGAAGCTATAGTCAACCACAACGTTGAACGCAACTCCACCACCATTACCTTCATATAATTTTTTAAGCTCTCTCACCTACGTTTTTAAATAAAAATAAGGGAGCGAGACATTATGACTTATTCATTTAATATTGCGTGTAGCAAAGAAGGCTACTGTGTTGAGGTTTTATGTTCAGTCTGAATGATTGTTATAATAAAAAAGCGATGATATGCGGGACATTCACAACGCTTTGGTGGAGTATCAATGCACTTCCCGACGGCAGTGGCCCCTTCTCTTTGTGGTATCGCGCAAGAAGGGCGCTTGCTGCCTGCAATTCGGCATTGAGCTTTACGGCATTTTTGAAACAAGATTGGGTGGGTCCCTCGTCCATGGTCTTGTTCGAAAGACAGGGTTCAATCTTCTTTTCGATTTTTTCAATTTCAGTGAATTTTTGTGCAATTAGTGCCGAAGCGTCTTTGAAATCTTGGAAGGCGGCGAGGGTTTTTTTGAGGTGTGGGATGGTGAAGGGAGAGGCCGTCCAGAGGGCATTTTTCCCACTGGCTGTCTTATTTGCGATTTCGCCTGGACCAAATTTTTGTTCTTTAATTTCTCCCTCGAAATATTTCCCAATTGTCAAAATTCCTCCGCCCCACCACAGCTTGTCGTGTAATGCGCCACCGAGGATCCCGGAACTGGTCCCCTTGATCAGGTTGCAGTTGGCGTCGCCGTCAAAACCGTATCTGTATAATTTCTCTGCCACGGCGCTGTGGTTGACATTTTTGATTATGACAGTCAGATTCAGCTCGCTTTTGGCCGTTGCGATTTCAGGAATTTTAGCTAAGTTGGCTTCGCCCATTTCGGTCTTCTCACCTGTTGGAAAGCACTCATATATATCTGACCTTTTCGCCAGATCGCCCTTACTCCCCAAACAATATTTGCTGGTTCGACTCCCCCTTGCATTCGCAAAGACTGTGATGAATTCGTCCAAGCGCCCCGCTGACTTCGCGGCGAGAGCCCCCGCGTGGGTAGCTTTTGTGGGGAGTGTCTTAATTTCTTCGTTAACTTTCTCGAGAACTGTCTGAATTTCATCTAAGAGGCTTTCGTTTTGTCCACACTCAGAGCTGCCGTGAAAGTGCAGCTTCCAGTCGAGAAATTTTGATTCGTACTCGTCACGTGCTTTCCTTAGAGCTGCCAGTTTTTCCCGCGTCCAGGGCGCGACGTCTTTTAATTTCCTGCTGAGGCCGCAGATAGATTCCCCTGCTTCCGTAGGGATTGCTTTGGGATAGTATGACCCCAAAACCTCAACAAAACACAACAGCACCCAAGCGAGCAGCCGCAAAATCAAGGACGCTTCTCCAACCATCCTTTTTTTTGAAATATTTCCAGTGACTTCTAGAATGCAACAAGCGGCAGGATTATGTAGAAAGTTATTTGCTCTTTAGAGTACAGCAGTGGATAACGAAGAAACAATCACACGGATATGAAAGAAACATTAAGCGGTAGGCGTTACAGGAAAACTTGACACGAAAGTAAAGTAATTTTATGATATCACAAAAAGACGTGTTTAACGAAAAGCACTAAGGAATATCTATAACAACAGAAAGGGGGAATTTTAGCTTGCACATTATTCAGCAAGCGATATCCGAACTCTGTCTGTATTCCAACGCTGCAGTAACTCATCAACAATATAATTTTGTTTTGTTATAACAAGGAGAATTGTTGCTGTTTTCAACCCTTTATGATATATATATATACATATAAGCCATGAAGCTATAACGGTAATCGTATTCTCCAGTGGTTAGTTAGAGCAACATATGATGAGAACATATAAGAGACCATCTTAAAGCCGAAAAACGATATATTCGCAACACTGCATTCCACTGAGAATTTAGCCCGCAATCCTTCTCCAACACACCTCGTAACTGAATAGCTACTGTGCCTTTTTTTTGGAGGAGGAGTTGTAATATGTGTAAGACTTGCGTGCTGTATGAGGGATATAATCATTGACAATTAACTGTAACTTGGCCAATACACACCACTGCAATACTCACACTCAGAAAGTTCTCCATGAAATTTTCCATTATTATTCCCACTAACACTCGCCTCCATCATATGTCCCCCGCTTAATATTTTTTTGGAATTTTTCATCTGTTATTCAAGTGCTGGATGGGATTTGAAATATTGTGACTATAATTATTGCAAGGGGAAAGTGATCATGACGAGTTCAATTGTTTTTTAGGATATATCTTCTCTTAGCACCTCGTGCTATTCTAACACTGTTACTTTCGTGGTATTATTGCCAATTGTTAGAGAACACCCATGATGATCATTGACATCCTCATCCGTTTTGCATTTAGTGATGGTGACATATCACGCTGGTAAGACAATATCATTTTGTAGCTATTTTTACGTAACCCCTAACAGCTAACCACTAAAAAAGTAACAAATAAGTAAAAGATGGTGTTTATTGTTTTTGGGGGTATACTTGTGATCTTGTGCCATCTTTTTGCTGTACATTATTATTTTTATTCATTCATTCAGAGAATTATGAATAGAACTGATAATGAAGAAAGAATTTTTTTCTCCAATAAAAAATATTAGAAACGTCCACGTCGTCGAGATCGGCTGCCTTATCTTCCTTCTCACGGATGTACACAACATTTGCCTTTCTCTTTGGCTTTAAAACCTCCACACGACTTTATAATATCCTATCTCAAGTTTTTACGCCTCCTGCGTTTTGTGAAGTAGTTTTTGAATCTTCTCTTGTATTACAATACCCCACCACAAGCTATTTTGAATTAAAATAACTATAGTCACTTAGCCTTATTTTTATCGTTGTTTTCAGGGATCAGATGTCTATATTTTACTGCTCACACTTCCCTTTTTCACTTCTTGGTTTTGGAATTGTCTCTCCCTCACCTCTGTTTGGCCCACTGTTCTCGTATTCACGTGTCCTCTTGGCTTTTTGGTATGTTTCGTTAAACTTCCCCTGTTCATGCCGCTGATTAATGGGGAAGAAGGATAAAATATTTAATTTCAAAATTTTTTATTTTTATTCAAATGCTTGGTTGTGGTGTTGCAGAAATGAAAGGGTGTTTCAGTGGTCAAGGGGTCTTGGTCGGGGCCTGGGGGTCACTGGGTAGGTGAGTTTTCCTTTGATCACCATTGGCGTGGTGATTGCCTCTAACCATGAAAAGAAATGTCAACGATATGGATAAAAGTCTTCAAAATGATCTGTTAAGGAGTGAAATTGGAAAGCAGTGGCAGTGCCCTAAAGGATATAGATGTACGATTTATGAGCATCTCCAAAACGGAAACAATTGGTGTGGGTTGTTTCTTATTCCTTTTCCTAAGCACTAAGGGAAAAATTTGGGAGTGAAATGGCTCTTTCGGAAAGAGATAATTGGGTAGAAAACTCATGAAATACCAGTGAGGATAACACATTATCTCCACAGCTGAGCTTTAAAAGAAGAATTGTACGATTAGATAAGCACGGCGGCCAGGAGGAGCCATTGTGGCATAGTTAGAGGTGATCCGTCTTCGTTGTTTGTCGCCGTAATGTTGACGATCAGTTTTTCCTCAATTGGGAGATCACGTGTTTCGCCATTTTGCGGTGACTGAGAGACTCTGGGTGTAGGTTGTGGCGTTTGAGCTTTTATTTGCGGAGTGGCTTGGGCTTCATTAGAAGTTTTCAATTTCTCCCCTTCTTTGACTGCTTTGGACTTTTTTCGCTCAGCTTTGTCTTTGTCTTTTTGGATAGCATTTTCTAACTCTTCCCACCAACGGTTCTTTGCACATCGTGGATGATACAATACGCACGCCGCAAAACCTGGTTTGCCATCGCAATCGGAATTCCCTTCTCCTAATGTGTTGTCCCCGACCCCCCTAACTTTTGTTACAAAATGTTTTAGTGCTGCTTCTAAATTGCTGGCATCTCCATCTTTTAAACATTCATTGACGACTCCGGCCCAAGTCTTTTTTATATGATCCCTCCCATTGTCCTTTTCCTCTTTATTCCAGCCGGTATACCAGCCTTTTTCCACGCTGCCGACGTCTACCCAAGTACTTTGATTTTTTCCGCACAGCTTTTCATTTTGCTTGGTAGAACTTATTGGCCACCCCATCTGACCGGGCGTGCACAGGCAAACAAGATCGTGAGTTGCAGATATCCCTGGGTGAGTTTCCCCGTCACACGCGCCACACCAGTATTTGCGGTTGTTTTTTGATTTACCGTTACCTTCTGTATTGTAATGTTCTGGCATCGGGAGATTACTATGGATCCTTCCACTGTCACCACTATTCCCAAAAATGGCTTTTCCTAAGGCTATTTTTAATTCCCTACTTTCTTCGTCTTCCACCTCATTATATTTTGCTACGGCTGCACCCAACACAGAACAGAGCAATTTATGCGCCTCTTCATTGTGATCCGTCTCAGAGTGCGTTGCCCTCATCACCATGACTCCCATAAAACATATCATTATCACATGTCCCATCATAACCATCCAACAACCTAAACGAAAATAGAAAGATAAAGCAAACAAATAAGTGAGGACGTAGACAATGCCTTATTATTACTATGTAAACGTAACACAATATTACATGATATCATATATGACCGCACAATGATCTGCATATAACATTATCCTCTCTGGGTTTACATTCAATTCAGAAATCACTACAGAACCCAGAGGTGACGGAGTTTGTGATCAGTATGTAAACAGTTATGCAAATAAAAAGCTTCCATTATTTATAAAACCCATATTAAAATGAAAAATCAACATAACTGCGCATCTTTCGTCTCCAGACCTCTTCACTGAAAGGGTGTTCTACTTTTGGTCATTATAGAATGTTGTTCGAAATTTGCAGACTCTCATAAAGAATATGATGTGGAATATAATAAGTGATTAGCCATTATCACCTGACAAACACACGCCACTGAAATAATCACAAATTCACAAAATTATTAGTGGCATTCTCCATCTTTGTCATTTACAGAATAAATCCTCAACGTAATTTTCAGAGCTTATATTACTAAGGGAAATTCTCCATTTATTATCCGAGTGCTCTACGGGATTGGGAATTTTCTTTATCCCATGTGATGATGGGGGAATGATCACGGCAGGTTGCGAATAACTGTTTCCTTGTCTCCCCCTTAACCACGGGGAAAATTTGACACCGTTACTTTTGTGGTGGCCCTATTCCCCATGATAATCAATGACCCTTATATTCATTTTTGAATGTGTGATGGTGACATGTAGCATATGTAATATGAATTTATTTTGTGGTGATTTTTCCCTGCACCTAACAGCTTATCACTAAGAGATAGCTATAAGAAAGATGGTGATTATTGTTATTGGAAATGTTCGTGTTGTATTTGTTTATTTTATTTTCCGTGAATAATGCTGTTGTTGTTTATCTAAAAAAATATTTGAAACACTCATTTCATCGAGATTTGCAGTGTCTTTTTTCTTTTCACAGCTGTATGTGGTCCACACTTTGCCTTGCTTTTGAATATCTCCGCTATGTTTTGCAGCATCTTCCACTAGGGTTTCTTGGCATTCTTCAATTTTGTGAAGTTTTGTTTGATGTTTCCGTTTTCATTACAATTTCCCTCCACGGAAAGCCACTCTGAACAATGATAACTTTATTTGGGGTTACTTGTTATTTTTATTTTCAGTCATTGGGCATTGGCTTTTCACATCCGTACCACACTTCCGGTCTTCACTTTTTTCCCTTTGGTTTTTGTTTTTCCTCACCTGTGAAGACAACTGTTTTAACATTGCCATGTCCTAATGGCAGTCTTGCTTGTTGCATAAAACTGCCATTAACTGTGCCACTGAGTGTTGAGAACAAGGTAAAACTTTTAATTTCGCATTACTTTTTAATCTTATTTAGCTGTTGATGGTAGTGGCACAGAGAAGCCATGGTATCTCAGTTTTCAATTGTTTTTTGTGGACGCCTATGATTCCCGTGTGAAAAAATTCCTATGGCTACTGTGATCATGGTGATGGATACTAAACGTAATAGAAAATGACCATGAAATGACGGCCCTCCTCCCAAATGACATGTTAAGCAGTAAAATGTTAAGGGAGGAGAGGTTCCATGCGAAATGAGAATATACGATCGAAAAGCACTATTCACAACAGCAAAAAAAACGTCGTCGCTGCGGTTTTACTCCTATCACTTTTTCCTAACCCTAAGAAGGAATTTTGGGTGTACAATGGTTCTTTTGATCACAGAAAGGTTGGTATAGGACTTATGAAATACCGATGAGAAAGACACATTTTCAGAAGGCAAAGTAAAATTGTAATATTAAATAATAGAAGCGACGAGGAGGAGCCATTGTTGTTTGTTTATGGGCATACCATCTTCGGCTTTGGTCGCGGTGATGTTGGCAATCAGTTTTTCTTCTATTGTGGAATTATGTGCTTCTTCAGTTTGCAGTGTACGGTCGACTCGTGATGTTGTCTTTGGGGTTTGAGCCTGTTTTTCTGAAGCTTCTTGTGGCCCCTTAGAGTCATTCAGTTGTCTATCTTTTTCTGTTTTAATATTTTTATGTGCTTTTTCCCACGCATTATGTTTACGGATTGCCTCTTCCAATTTTTTCCACCAGCTATTCTCTGCGCATTCGGTATGGTACTTTACACAAACCCCTTCCACGCTTGTTCCGTCGCATTCAGACTCTTTACTTTGTTCCCCTAGATATTTATTGCTTTGTCCTTTAAGGTTTCCTTTGAAATTAGTTAGGGCGTTTTCCAAATCGTTACCATACCCACCTTTAAAACAGCCTTTGACAACTTTTTCCCACGTCTCATTTAAATGCTCTCTCTCCTGATCAATTTCACCATACAACTTAGTATACCAGCCCTTGAATACTCCGCCGGTTGGTACCCAAGAATCTTTACTTTGTCCACAAAGCTTTTTGCCGCTAACACCACTAATCGGATGCCCGTTCTGACCAGGTGCGCACAGACAAACCAAGTCATGAGTGGCGGATTCTCCAGGGTTGTGTCTCTGATTGTTCTTATTGCAACCTCCACACCACTGCTTGCGGTTGTTCTCGGTGGTGTTTGGACCTTTTTTTGTGTAGTCGTCTGGTATCGGAAAACTGCTAGGGTCTTCCTTAACGCCATTGTTCCCAAAAATAGTTTTTTCTAAGGCTTCTTTTAGTGGGCTACCTGATCTTTTTGCCTCATTATACAACGCAACTGCTGCTTTCAACACAGCGCAGAGCTTGTTGTGTTCATCTCCATTGTGATTATCAGTCTCCGAACGAGTTGCCCCTATCCCCATCACTGTTGAGACCAGCACCAAAAACCACTTCATACATTTCAACGTCATATGCATTACCTAGTGACATAATACTCAAAAGAAAGTGAAGAGACACGCGTGACTCAAAAACTTTTTACCACTTTTCCGATTACATAATCTTTCTAATACTGATACATAGAATTGTGTTAGGGTTAGAAAAATAGGTGTACTAAATAATAAATAAACACTCTTCCGCCTGTTTTCTGTACATAGTGAGTAATTGCAAGTATCCTGATTCTGTTGGTGACGTCCTCAAGATCAGTCAGTTGTGGTTGTGGCCACGTTTTATCGTCATATTAACGTGAGGTGTACATTACTTTACTATTGTCGGGTATGATAGTTCCGCATGTAATCCAAACACAAGATTGCCATCTTCCTATTCTCTCATACAGCTAATAGGCACCCCTCGGAAACAAACCTGGAATACCACACCCGCAATAATGATCAGCTCAAAGGCCTACAAGCACCAAATGTCACTGGTTCTAAGCCACAAATTCGGTATAAGTGATCCATGCACACAAGTCAAGTTTGTTTTGCCTATCCAACATGATTATATGAGAAGTTCGGGAAAGTATTCCTAAAGATGAGATGAATAAAAGAACAATGTATCATGTTTAAACAAGAGCGTTTATACATGTAGTGAATGTGAAAAGTTGTCTGTTTCTTTTTAAGCAAGCCCCTCTTTTGAGAGTGTAGTAGGGCCTGGTGGGGCCCATCGACCAATAATGTGCACGACATCGAGGCAAGCTCAACGCAATTCTTGCGGCACAACCAGTTCCCTAGATGGAAAATCTGTCTGAGCGCAGGGTAGCGATCTTTCGGGTGAGATGCTTTTTCATGGGCGCTCTCTTTATCTTCAAGCATAGCCGAATGTGGTTCCGGTCGGCCACGCGGTGCATATACAGCTCTAACACATCTTAAAATTGCCGCATTGTCACGGAAGGGTGGCGGTGCATGCCTTATGGATTAACGTAATAGATTTTAAAAAGGTTCCAGGCATTGAGCGCACTCCAATAGTCACAGGCCGCCTCCAAAATGGATTGCACAATACTACTTATGGTCCAGTTCCTCCCTCTCGGTAAATTTGCTGAATTGGTTGCCATAGTCATTTTTTAAACCCTTTTCGCCTAAATGGGGAGTGAGGTGTGTGAGAGGAAAAGAGCATGGGACGGTGTAATGTAAATAGCCAATGCATATTATCCAGGCTTTTAAGCTACTAAACGTGGCAGTCCTATACGAAGCAAAGAAGTAATGCCACGCAGAGAGAATCTAAAAACATCGACACCACCCTACACAAACACAACTCGCAAGAAAAAAAAATCAACTCTCCCATCAAATTATCCCCCAACCGCACATCAGTGAAAACACATCCCCCACAATAGCCACGACAGATTCCAGAAATTGCGTTCCTGGTTCTTACACACAAATAGTTTTCCAGAGAAGAAAAATAATGGGGAGTAAAATATGCGTCCCAAAAATGTGCTTCAGGGAAGAGAATCCATGAATACTCACGAAAATCCCGGAAAAAATATTCACATGACATGGAAATTTGTTTGTAGGGCGTTTGCTTTTTCACCGAAACACACACTTCTCAGAGTGTATTCATAAATGAAGTTAATACTCAATCAGGAATGTGTTGACATAATTGGGGTATCAATTACTTACCCCCTCTTGCCATTCACTTCGAGAAACTTGTTTTTCCACTCATCACCTTCCTCATCCGAGTGTGCATTTATCTGCAAGGGGAACATGGCGTCGAGGATATCCGTGTACTTCCAGAGCATTCTCCCGAACGGTGTATCACCGCCTACACCACTCCTACCACTCCAAGAACTGCTGTAATCCTACCCACAAAAACAGTAAGTTTACAATCCAATCATAGAGAAACAGTTGAGGGGAATATATATTTATAGGATAGGAGTGTGTGGAGCGAAAGGCACTCCCTAAAAAGCATGAGTCTCTTCGGGACACAGCGCTCCTCTCTATGTATGCTTTCTTACCTCCAGTTCCTTCCATGTCTCCCTTAAAAAGAATACAAGAAACGAGAAAAAGAAGGACCAGGGAGCACCACCTTTTATTCACGGAGGAGGCTATGGGAGTAATAGTTTTGAGTGAAGCTTTTTTAGATGATCAAGACGGCACGGAGGAGCCATGCTCATGGCATGGTTATGAGAGAGCCGCTTGTCCTGTTAAATCCACCAGTTATGTTGGTGATACTGAACGTGTAGTTTTGTCCTTCTCCGGTGGTGTTTCTGGTTGATTTTAATGCTGCTGCTTGGGCTTTCCTTGTGTACTTCTTTTCATCGTCTTCTTTCAGTACGTGTTCCAACTCGCTCCACAAGGGCTTTGGATTTGTGTTGTCGTAATACATGACACACACACCATAGGGGTACTGCCCAGTGCACACATTTTGCCCGTTAGGGGTTCCTTCCCCTAGTTGGTACCAATCTTTAACGTTCTTGGGTTCCAGTTTACTTGTAAAATTTCTCAGGGTGTCGCTCAAATGGTCACCTTTGCCACCGCCTTCCGAGCATGGCTTGGTGACTTTGTTCCATGTCGCGTGTATCTGATCTATTCCATGTCCACTTTTATCCCAACCGTCCCTGCTGCCTGTTTCCAAAGCCTCTTTACCTTGTCCGCGCAGCTTTTCACTGGCATGTTCGTCGTCATTTATTGGCCATCCGATCTTTCCAGGGGTGCACAGACACAACAGGTCGTGGGGAGCGGAAATACCTGGCCAACGAGGTATATCATTCCTGCCGTTACCATTAGGCAGCTCTCCGCACCAGTGGGAACGGCTTCCGGTGCTGCTGTTTCCACATAGTTTGGGAAATTTCACTTTTAAATTTCCGAGACTCCCACCACTCTCGCTCCCAAAAATAGCTAGGTTCAATGCTCTCCGAAGTCTCTTCGAGAGTTCCCCTTGCTTATCCCTCCAATAAAATACCGCTGCCCCGAGCAACTTGCAGAGCCGGTCATGTTCGTCTTTATTATGATCAGGCCTCAACTCGCATTTCACAGCACAAAACACTCTCACCATCAACCAAAAGAATTCCACCCTAATCTCCTACTATTTCTCCATCAAAAAAGTCTTCAAAAAGAAAAAATTCCCAAAATCGTCGTAAAAAGAGCACTACCTGACAGAAATAAAACACCATCACATAGCATCCCCGATCATCCCTTCTCGGAAAGTGTGTATCACTCCCATTACCTTTCCCCCCATAACACATTTGCCACTTTCCTTATTGCGGGGTAATAGAAAATACACCACGATTAGGTTGTTCTCATAGGAAAATATCCTCGAACTAACCCTAAGATACAATCATCGGGAATACTGGGGGAGAGGGGATGCATTTGATAAGCTATAGGGTCTAACTATCTCCCTCCCATCACCCAATGTATAATAAACACCTCCCCCCACCCACTCTCTTCCTCGAGTAAACTGCAATCGGCAGACAAGGTTTCGCCTGGACTGCTGTTGGACATGGCCAACTATTCTCTCCTTAACCCTGTTAACTATTTTTAAAAAATGAACTGGGTAGAAATATTCATAGAGGGGACAGAAATACACTTCTATAAGAGATGGTGGTAAAAAAGTTGATGATTATTGAACAACCATCACTCATAACAAAATAGAATTCCCATGACATGGAAATATGGCGTACTGTCATCATCCCCTTCTACGCCCCTTACAAATTTGTAATTTTCCCTCATAATTCGGTGATATGTGATACACGTTTAATTAGTTTTTTCTCATCAGGATACAATCTTTTTCAAACTAACCCTGCGATACCATCATGGGGAAACACTTGGAGAGGGGATGGAATAATGAGCAATAGGGTCTAACAAGCGATAGGGACTAACAGGCATAAGGTTCTTCATCAGCGTGAGGGTCTTCGTGGCACCGCAACACACTCTAGATATGCTTGTTATCCTCAAGTTTTTTGCATGCCTTTCTAACAAAATGTGGTGGAGAAAAAGAAAGATAATGGGACACTGCCTCTTTTGCATGGTGTTGTTTATTTCATTGCAGTTGTTATTGTGGGTTTAGGGTTTTACAGTTGTTGTTAGTGAAGAAGTAGCGCCCATGCCAGGAGGCTGTGACGCTGGCTCCGCGTGGTACTGTCGGCGTTCTCGTTTTCGGCTGGGTTTGGATGTTGTGCCAGCGGGGAATCATCCGTGTCGTCCTCTTCTAGTTGTGAATCTGCCTTCACCTTCTCATACAACCCTCGGGCGCGATTGAGGAGTGTGGTGAGCTGATGCTGCCATGAGGCTGTTTCGGTGTTGAGTTCGTCGATTGTTTCGAGTCCGGTTTTAAATCTCCCTAGCCAGGCAATGTTTTCCTCCTGGTGTTGCTTGCCGTAGAAGACGCAGCTTCCGCTTCCGGTGCCCCTATAGGTTGACTCTTGTCCGTTGCAGTTAAAGTTGCTTTTGTCGGTATCTGTTACCGCTGTCCCCAGCATCCCTGGTATTCGAATAGTATCTGAGTTATTGAGTTTCACCTTTCCTCCTTCCGAAACTTTATTGAGAAACTCGCGGTGGAGAAAATGGCCGGTTTGCGTTGATGGCACACTCTGTTCCGCAAACGTTTCACACCCGTTTTTGATTTCTTCCCACATAGTATCTGCGGAGTCCAGTCTCGCACCCCCCCCAACCTGAGCCTTTACCACTGCCAACACTCACCCCGCATACCTTGTCGACCCCATCGTTGAAATCGTTGTATTGTGCGCAAAGGCAGAAAAAATCAACTATGAGGTTCTTTCCAGCACTTTTTCCATTTTGAACTAGAGGTTTATTTCCACAGGCCGTAATACGATTCTGCACTCCATTAAACGTCCCGTGGGATAGATCCCCTTCTTTTCCATGTTCACCAAAGATGACTGTGTTAAACGCATTCTTTGCCTTTTCTGCTTCTCCCTCTGGATTAAATTTTTTAATTTCATCCAAAAGTTTGTGAGCCTCTCTAGTGATACCAATGAGTTGTGTTTGAGCGGAGTTTGTCGCTTCCGTTTGGGTGTTGACTCTTTCTTTCCCATTGGCCGCAGTACTTAGCGCGTCGACGTCATCGACAATTTTCTGATAATCCTTTGTGTCAACAGGCTTGATCGGAGGGTTTTTGGCAACGTTGTAAATTCGACAGAGGAGCGAAAAGGGTTCATGGTTGTCGTTTTCATTAACAGAGTCTTTGGTATTAGCCTTCACTCTCCACTCTATAACCCAACTCCCCATAACCACCATCATCATCATCAACAATTTCATCATCTCTCCCTTGTAACCCTTCTCAAAGAAAACAATAGGAGAGTAATTTATTCCCCCGATGACAATCATACATACAAAAACACATGGTAAGAAAAACAAATTCTTACAGAAAAATATCTCTATGGGGAGGTACCAGGCTCTTGGACGTGCGGCATGGGAAGGGGCCCGGGGTACCCAATCGGGTACGGCGCTTCCAGGAACCCACGGGTTTGCGGTGGCATTTTACAGACTGCCCATACCATACCCTCCATCACATCCGGATCCGTCTCATCCAACTTGAGAAACTCCCGCCACACCTCCCATTCCCGTGGCCCCCAACCTTCCGGAGGCCCTGCATAATAGACCAACCGCAAGGCCAGCAATCGGAACTGCCACAGGAGGCGTGTGAAACATTCCCATACTTTTTCCCTTCCATCGGCGTCTCCCACGTATCGCCACGGGTTCCGGGCAAAGTCTGTGATACTGAACCGGGAAACGTACGAATGCATATGGGGATAGGCGGGCTCCAGGAAACGGTACAAGTTGATGCCTTCCGGCTTTCCAATGCCTTCCAACAGCACCTCCACCACATCCTTTTCCATGCTCCAGGGATTGCCTCTTGGTGAATTGAATGTATGGATTTTCACAGTAAGTTTCTATTCAGATTTCTAAAATGAGGCATGGGAGTGGGTGGGGAAGAGAAAGATAGAATAGAAGGGAGTCTTTTTCATGGGTTGTGTGTGGTATTTTTGTATTTTTTGAATTAGGCTTTTAGAGGGAGAAGGCGGCACTGAGGAACAACAGGGGCTGTTTTATGTGGGAGCCGCTTCGGAGGTACTCGAACCGGGGATAAGTGCTGTTCCCAGATGCTGTGCCATTAAGGGTGTCCATGGTGTTGTTGGTGCTGTTGCCGAGTCCCTGGGTATGGGTGCTATTACCGTCTTGTGCAGTGGTGGCCTCTGTGATGGTGGGAACTCCTGATTCCTTTTCCTCCTCCTCCCTTTCCATCTCTTCTGAAAGCTCCTCCCCAGGGCCATCCTCTGGGGCCTTCCCAGGTCTTCCAGCAGGTAGGTTTACAGGGCGTGAGACCAGTAGGTCTTCAGGTTCCTTCCCGTCGAGTGTTTCTTTTAGTTTTTTCCACCAGGGTTTCTTTTTATCCTCACGATGAGCGTACCGCACGTGTATGTGTCGCTCATCCCTGCCGTCGGCTTCGGTGTGCTCCTCGAATCCCCAAGCCTAGGATGATCATTCACAGGTTTAAGGGCAGATGTAAAGTTCTGCATGGTGACGTTCATCCTGGCTATCTTCTCGGTCAAAGTGTTCCTCTCCAGTCCGGGCATTCTCTTCCAGCTGTTGAAGCACACCCTGACAACAGTCCTCCACGATTTATCTAGTTGCTTCTTTTGTTTTCTGTTGTAGTAAGTATCGACATACCACCCGCCATCTCTGTTCTCATTTATCTCGGCTCTTGTCTTCCCTCACAACTTGAAGCCGTTTTCCGAGTACCAGTAGAACAAGTAGTACCCGTAAAACGGCTGACCGTACTGTTCCGCTGTGCAGAGGCACAAGAGGTCGTGCGTGATGGAGCTGCCTGGGTAGTAGAACTTGTCATCATTGTGACACCCTCCGCAGCGCGTGCCCCGGTGCCATAGGGCAGGTTTATGGTAGTCGTGGTGTAAGGTGTCTTTGATACTGGCTAAATCCCGTTTCCAATAAGTCCCAAAAATGGCTTGATCCAAGGCGCTTTGTAACACGTTATTGGGCACCTTCTCCGATGTCCGGGACGCATTCCACAAGTCCAAACCTGCTTGAAAAAACCCACACAGGGCCTCGTGTTCTTTCTCATTGAAGATCGTCCCGGTTGGATAGAAACCCCCTTTTACTCCTTTCATCACCATGGTTATCATCAACACAACTAAACATGTTCCATTCCCTATCCTTCTTGGTTCCTCCATTGTTATCCCTATTTAAAAGAAGAACAACGAAACGATACTCCATAAGTAAGAGCGAAGACACCAACATGCACAAACTCAACTCAGCAACCAAAGACCACCTCTTCAAAACAATCATCTTCCCAATCACCCTTTCCACAAAAACAATCCCCAATAATAACCACTCCACTCCCTTTCGTTGCATTCACAACTCTTAGCCCAAAAATTGTTTCCAGTAAAGAATATTCAACGGGAAGAGAAGTTGGAATTTTATACCGAGAGTGATTCCATAATAGAGGATCCATGAGTACCCATCACTCATTCAAGAAAACAAATTCCGTTGACACGGAAATATGGCATACTGTCTCCACCACTCCCCCCAAAGCGGCGCACCCCCTCCAATAAGTGATCCATAGTCGGAGAAGGTGTATCAGTAACAATTCCCCCTCCCGGACACATTTCTCACCTTTCCTCATTTTTTGATGATAAATGATACACCACAATAAATGCAATTTCATAGGGAAACGATTTTCCCTCAAACTAACCCTAAGATGCAGTCATGGGGGAATACCGGGGGAGTGGTAATCAATTGTGAGCGGGAGGGTCTTTCAAGCGATAGATAATTGGTAAGTGAGAAGAGTTTCTTAATCTATAGGGGTCTTCCGGACACCATGCGTTTCCAGTTCCTTTCATGCCTTCCCTAAACGAAAGATGGGAAAAGATGAGTATGATAAGGTAGATGAGCATCCTTCTCATTTGGGATACAGGATGGGAGTTTTCAGTGGGTGCTTTTAGATTAGGAGGAAGGCACTAAGAAGCCACGAGCATGGCGGGATTGTTAGAGTGCCGCTCGTTTCCTCTAGTGTTGCTAGTGGAGCGGAGATATTTTCTGGATTCATTTGTTCCACCTCTTGTTTGTCCTGTTTTGCTGATTTCAATACGGCTGTGCGGGGCGTATGTTGTAGTTGTGAGTTTTCTTGGTTTTGCGCTTTTCTCTGTTTTTCTTCTTGTTGTTTGCGTTTTTCTTTTTCGCGTTGCTTTTGTTGTTGTATCTGTTCATCTTGTTGTATTGCATCTTCCAAGTGCGTCCACCAGGGCTTGGGATCCGTTGCGTTGTAGTACGCCACACAGACTCCCTGAGTAGAAGTCCCATCGCACGCAGACCACTCAGTTGGGTTACCTTCACCTAGTTGGTACCTATATAAGTAAACACGACCCTTCTTGTATACCAGTTTTTTTTTGAATGCTTTTAGAGTGTCTTTTAAGTTTCTCGCCTTTGCATCGTCTTGTAAGCAGTCTTTGACAACTCCATTCCACGTTTCTTCTATTACGTTTTCCCCCAAAAGACCGGCAGACAATTCTCTTTTTCCTCTCCACCCCTTAACACCTGCTTCTCCAAAGGCAGCTTTGTCTTTTCCACAAAATTTATTATTTTGCGTGTTACTATTCTGTATTGGCCAGCCGTTATCCCCAGGTGTACAGAGACAAAGCAGGTCATGAGGACCTGAGTGACCGGGCCAACGCAGCTGATTATCCCCATTGTAGGTCGCAAGCGGCTGACCGCACAGCAGACTACGGTCTCCGTTACCTTTCTCGTAATCGTTTGGAAAAAAAGTTAACACATCAAGATTTCTACTACCATTGTTTCCAAATAATGTTTCCCCCAATGCACTTCTGAGGGGCTCTGACAGCTTTTCTCCTCCATCTCTCCACTTACCAACAGCGGCCCGTAACACTTCGCAAAGAGCCTTGTGCTCGGCTCCATTGTAGTCCGTATCACTGTCCTTTGCAAACACTCCCAAAAACATGAAGCAGAAAATTTTTTTTTTCTAATCTTGGCTGCGCGCACCGCTGCTCCATTAGAGATATTTAGAGGGGAGTATATCCAGTGGCTTCCGAAAATAAACTGTTAATTAGTTTACCGTATGCCACTAGATAAAAAGTGTGTCACTCATGCTGTAGACAAATTGATTCTACAGGGTGAACAGATATGAGTATATCTCATATCAAGCAGCGCAACCAAGCGCAAATGGCATTCGACAGAAGCACAAACAAATATGTGCAACGCGAGAGTGACCTTTTGAAAAGGTTCCATTCGACACTCTTTACGGCGCTTAAGTGAGGTGCCGTACATATCTATTAACATGGTTCTGTTATGGCACAACACTCCTTCCCCAGTATTAACTGGATCCTAAATAGCATAGAGGAGCCGCTTATTCAGGTATTATTGTCAGCTTTTTTAAATTGGTTGCCGACAAACTGGTGTCATTTTGTGAGATGGTAAATGACAAAACCATTCCAAAGTTAAGCTTTCTTTTGTGGGAAAAGAAAGAGAAACCATACCCAAATTTTTTGACAGTTGTGACGATAACCAGAAAGTTACCGGTGGTAAATTTAGCTTCCTGAGGAAAAAAGCATCTCAGTACTAGACCCCGGTGCCACGTTGAGGCATTTACCACTACCGGGGGAAGCAGAAAATCACACAAAACTTCATCGTCACCATAACCACTTTATAATCTTTAGGCACCTTATTATCTCTTTTAAAGAAGTATAATTCAAGAAAAACAATAATTTTTTTGACTGTTGAAGGAAGGCATGCAGACGAGGCGGGACGCTTCACACCTCCTCCTTAACTCGAAACCCTTACCAATATTTTGCAAGAACCATTAGAATAGGGTGAGCAAGATAACAAAATTGTTGAAATGGATTTTTGCGTTGAAGGCACCATTAGGTGGAATCCATCCTTTCACTTTCTGGTATCGTGCAAGTAATGCTCTTTTCTCCTTCAAGTCGGCGGCGATCTTGGCGACGTTGTCAAAACATGTAGAACCGGCTGGCGTTTCCTCCGTGGTGGTTGTATGCTTTGTGGCATTTTGCTCCGTGGTTATTCTCACCGGATTCCTGTACTCCAATACATGCTTGAATTTGTTGCTCAATGCTTTCGACTTTTTCCTTGATATTTTCCTGTACTTCTTTGAAAGCCTTGAAAGCGTCCGAGGCGTTCTTGAGGTGTACGATTTGTGTTGCGGGGTCTGCTGTCTAAAATGCCTTTTCCTTGGTTGCCGCGGCGTCTGCGATTTCTCCAGCATCGATACTCACTGTCCCAGAAAAATTACCGCCGATCGTTAAGATGCCACCACCCCACCAGAGGGATTTTTCAAGACTTGTGCTTTTAAGGATTCCTTCTTTAGCCCCCTTGATCAAGTTGCAACCTGTGTTCGTGGTGCTGGTACTTTCTGTTAAGTGTGACTTCATGGCACTGTGCCTGATGCCCTCGATGGCTGTGACTAGGTTCGGTTCCTGCACACTCGCACTTTCGCCAATATCAACCAAGCTTTCCTCACTGAAGTTTTTTTCACCAAAGCAGTCTCTCAAGTCTTCCGGTTAAGCGGCTTTAGTATCTCCAAGGCAGTAGTTGCTACTTTCCCCTTTGGCATTGGCAAATACTGCAATGAATTCGTCCAAGCGCTCTGCGGACGTGGCGGCAAGGGCTCCTGCGCGGATAGCTTTTGCTGGTAGTGTCTTAATTTCTTCGTTTACTGTCCCGAGAACGGCCCTAAATCCCTCAATGAAGCTGTCACTTTCTCCATATTCAGGAGATCCGTGAAAATGCAGTTGCCAGTCGAGAAAATTTGATGCGTACTCGTCACGGTTTTTCTTTAGTGCCGCTACTTGCCCCACCGTCCAGGGTGCGACGTCTTTTAATTTGTTGCTGATGCTGTAGACAGATTCTCCAACCTCTGTTGGGATTGCGTGCCGCTTATTTCCCCATGCATTTTCTGAACACAACATCAACACCCATGCGGGAAACAGCCGAATAAAACGAGCTTCTCTAGCCATCCTTATTTTGAATTTCTTTTCCGGCTACTTCTAGAATACGACAACGAGATTAAGTACAGGTAAAAAAGTTTCACTTTAAGATACAGCAATGGGTTACTAGTAAACAGCTACGCCAGGATGTGAAAGAAACATTATGTAGTAAGCATTACTTTTATCTGTAGCATGAAACTGAATTGGTAATGAAATGATTTCCTGGAAAACATAGGTATTAAACAACTTAAATTAACCACAATGAATAAAATATCTATGGATCCACTGAAAAAAGTTCAATCTCATGTCACAAAGCAATGTCACATCTCAGCAAACCCTCAAATAGTGCAGCAACTGATCAAAAAGAAAATATTATTTTGCTGTAACAAGGGAAATTTATGTTATATTCCTAACAAGTGATCAGTATATTATTGTGTGCAATAACGATGTCAATCATACTCTCTCATTGGTAAATAGAATAATATATGATAAGAGAATATAAACGAAACCAATACCGCACAATCCACTGATTAAAATAGTCACATAAAATTGGGAACTCGTTCCATCTGCCAGAGACTCCGGATCCTGTCACTGAAAAGTTACTGTTTTGCAATTAATATGGAATAGAATATGAAGCTTGCTGATTGTCATGAGAAATATGATGCCATTAAACAGAGCCCGTTACTTAACAGATACAAACCAACTGCAACACCCACAAATTTTTCAAGCGCCTAATCACATTTTCTATTACTGTCATTGCTGTCTGAGACACAAAATATAACTTTCAAAATTTTTTGTGTGTAAATTTTTAATGTGTTATTCGAGTGGGCGGTGAGATATAGAATCTTTTCCTCCTATGGTAATGAGTAGAGAAATTATCACAGCGGGCTGTAAATGTCTGCTTTCCCCATAAGGTAAATCTTCCTAACCACAGGAAGTTCTACAAAAGTTTCTTTTGTGTTATTATTCCCCCGGTCATCAGTGATACCCTCACTCACTGCGCAGTGAGTGAGGATAACATGTATCACACCACGATGTCATGTTGTAGCTACTTTCCACAAACCCTGAAACCAAGTCGATAAAAAACAATTTCTAGGAAATAATAATTGAATAGTGGAATAAATTGTGATTATGGTTATTGATAGTGTGGTTGTGGTCTTGGGTCATTTTGTTGAGTTGGAGTACTAATTTTTGTTGACTTAGCTACTCAAAATAAATTTGTATGTGAATTTGGGAGTCACTCTCTTCCCATCAAAAAATATTTAAAGTATTCACATTTCCAAGGTTAGAGGCTTCATCTTATTTCTCGCGGCTTTCCGCTGCCCATGAACGGCCCTCATTGTGCATGGTACCCTTCTTTAACCCTTCTCCTGATCCCCCGATGGAAAAATTATTGAAGGTGGGAAAATAGTAGTTGAATGGATTTGTGTGCAAGTAATTATTACTGGGAGATGAACCTTGTTGAAGAAGAAAAGGCAAAGTATAAAATATTATAGGTACATTTATGTGGCATTATTCAATGGTTAACGCAACATCCTCATCTATTATCGCATTTGGAAGCGGCATCACGACCGGTAGCTCTAGGATTCCTTTAATGATGATATCAATCTCGACACAATGAGGCTGATGTCTCCATTCATTGGAGGTCCTGAGTTACTTTTCCTTCATAGCCTGCAAGCTGCTGAAGATACATTCCTCTAGGTGAAGCAGACTTTTGGAAAGGGTTCTCACAATTTCTTTGCACCACTCAGCATCCTGTGTGGATGTGGTTTTTCTTTCAAAAAACACAGGGAACGGTAATTACATTCATTGAAAGTAGAGGTTTATTTAGACTCCTAACTCAAAATGTCTACGAGTGACACGTTTTCCATGTTTGGTATGCTTCCCCAATAATTCCTTCCAGCATGGTGTCATGGTCCATCACAGTGAGGGCCGTCTGCTTTGAGAGTTGTTATTTCTACTTTGTGGGTTCGTCTCTTTCCTCTTTACTGTTTGGATCAGACGTACTTTCCCTTGTTCTTGGAGAGCGGACGCTAGCGGGCGCCGCTTTCAGCGTTTCTCATTACCACATCACTGGTGTCTGCGATGGTCGTGCGCCTCAATTAGATACAAAGTCTGGGAGGGCTCGCATTGGATTATTTCTATGTAAGAGAATGTTTTGAAAAGTTTATAGTAGAAGTTTTAGCTTAAGAAGGATATATTCATGCATTTCTACAAAATACTTCAACCTGTTGATCTGCCTTTCTTGTTGTTTCAGGAAATATCCGTAATTAGTCAGGAAAATGACTGCCATAACCCATTTCTTATACCACATAAAGATATACAAGAGTTTGGTGTCTGTTGTAGTATCAGCACAGTGTATAAAGTAATATGCCACGTCATAAAATAGTGTTCACCAATACGCTGTATCACGTTCCACAACTTTCATTTTTTCACAACTGTTTTAATTAATTCTCTCACAGAAAGAAACGGTAGGTTCAACGCAAGAACCGATACGCCAAAGGGTGAGGTTTTCATAGAATAAGGATGAAGAATGGGCAAAGTGAAGATGAACCATGATATATCACTGTAGCTAGAGTAATTTCCCTATTTTTCAGTGATGCAAAACTAACAATAACAACCAAGAGAGATAAGAACGAACCCATAACATTTCACTTTTTAAAGATATTTGCGTGAGTGTGACTATCGATTAGCTCTCGCTGCAGAAAAAAACTGTATATAGAAACAAAAATTATAAAACGGTAATTATGGATAAACTATCAATTTCATCCAATAAGACGTTTATTATCACAATAAATGCTGCACCCTGTCAGCATCGTTTCCTCACCTGACATATTCGTCTCTCGAGAGTGAGTTTGTACGTTGGAGTTCGAGCGCGAGGTTTTTTGTTCATCCTTAAAATCTCGCTAGTGTCTCTGTTATAACTTTCCACTCTCTGGAAATGATAAAGTTCCACAAAAGGCTTGAGATTGAAAAAAGCTTCTTCCACCGAAGGCCGTTATTAACCAAGGTAACTTTTTTCATGCTATTTTTACCGCAGTTTTCAGGTGCTGGATATCGCCTTTTTATTTTCTCTGTTACCCCCATTTATATTTTTTTTGGTCTTTCCGCTCTCCACTGTTGAACACACTTTTCTTTCACTCCCATGCTCCCACGGGCCGTCTGGTATGTTCCTCAAGGCTGCCCATGGTCGTGCTGCTGAGCATTGGGAAAAAAAATACGATAGGTCGAATTTGATTTTTTTTCTTTTTTTATTAAATCACACCGTGGAGGCTGTTCAGGGGTCGCGTGGTTGGTGAGTTTTCCATGAATACTGTGATGTAGCGATTACCTCCAACCATGAGGAAAGATACACACGATATGGCGTTCCTTATCCTAAGTGACATCTTGAAGAGAGAAATTGTTAAGTAGGTGTGGTACCATGAAGGATGAGTACGAACAATTCAAACGCATGGTTCAAACTGCCAAAAGGACTTTGTTTAAGTTTGTTTTTGTGACATCGCTAATTTATTCTTAACTCTTCCTAATTTCTTGATTTCTTAATCTAAGAGAAACTTTTAGCGAAACATGGTTGAGTTGGTGAGGAGGAAAGGATGGCATGCAGAGGAGGGAGGTGATGGCAGTGATTGTTGTTTTTAATGAAGAAAAAAGGCCCATAGTAGCCACGTGTGGCATGTTAGGAAGGTGCCGTCTTCGTCGGGTTCGATGGCAAGATGCGGGATTTCAGTTCCGAAGCGGTATTCCGGTATGGTTCTCTTTGCTCTTGGTTTCGATATCTCTTCGGTGTTTCCTTGACTTTTTACAGTTTCATTCTTTTGTACTTCCTCTCTGCCTTAGGCTTTTAGGTTGGTATCATACTGAGTGTTTTGTATGTGATGTTCTTGCACACCCGATATCCCAGATAAAGCTATTTGTTCATGTTCATCAACTGCTCCGGTCTTTTGCGTAGATGCTGCGGCTTGTCTGGATTTTTCATCCTCTTGCAGTTTTGGTATTGTATTCTCAACTATTTCTACCAACGGAATATTTATGCTTCCGTTGTCGCTCTTCTGATATCCCACGCAGGCATCCACCCTGGTTGATCCACCGTAGCTTCCATCTAAAAAATACAGGTTGTTTCTGAGTGCTTTTGATCCTATTTTTCTTTTGAGTTTTTCTACACCTCCTTTTAAAATTTTCTAATTCTGCTGAAATGTTCACCCCATTCTCACTCCGATTAGTGAAGTTTTGGATGACTTTCTTCCAAACATCTTTAAGAAGATTGTCATCGTTGTGCGATTTTGATCCAGTCCCCCACTACTCACTATGTTCAGAAGTTTTCACTCCACACAACTTTACGTCGCCGCCTCCGTGACTCCCAGGTGTGCAAACGCAGTAAAATGTCCCAAGAAGGCTTTCGGTATAACAGCCGTCTCTTCCAAAACCCACGTGGGCCCTTCAGACACCATTGAATTGCACGCAAAGTAAATTCCGAAGGCTTTTGTGTGTTGCACCTACGACTTCTATTTACGTTTCCATCCTCGCCAAGCTGTGCATTCTTTTGTGATTACCCATAAATAGCTTCTTTTAGCTGTGAGTGCTCTCCGTTGATGCTCAAAATACCTTTCGCCGACTTGAATATCTCACACAAAAGACCTTTGTCTAGTCCATTATGATCTTCATTGTTGATTATTCCCACTTCCACAAGCACTGAAAACATCACTAACATAAATTTCAGCATCTTCACTCTTCCTTCCGTGACACAAACAATAATATTATGAAAAATAAATTCACAAGAGACAAATGGAATTGTGTCAAAAGTATCATTATTTGAGGAGGGAGTGGTTTGTGGGTGTGATCTTCAGTTGAATACAGCGATCAGGAGGAGCCACGTTTGGCGGTTCAGAAAAGAGCCATCTTCATTAACGTCAGTGGCGAGATATGGGGTGTCCACCGTGGTAATTGATGAGGAACTTATTTTTTTTTCTGATTTCGGAAAGTCCGTGGAGTTTCTTGTACGTGCCGTGGCTTCAATTGTAACTTTCTGTTCTTTAGCTTTCTCCTTAGTTTCGAGCGGAACGACTTCAGTTTGGACATTTTGTAGCTGCGGAACCCTATGAATCGGGATTAGCGTGCTATTTCTACCTGATACACCGGGCCCATGCGTAGTGGAAAGCTTTGCTGCTTGAAGTGCCTCTGTTTTGGTTCTCTCAGCTTCCTCTAGTTTTGGTAGTGCAGCCTTTATTTTGTTAACCCAGGGAATATATGCATTATTGCCGATTTTCTGATATGCCGCACAGATATCTGCTCCATTCTCTCCACTGCAACCAGCACTTCCAATGTCTTCTCCAAGATATGAATATTTAGTTCTGCTAATTTTGCCCTCTTTTAAAGCATCCCGGACTTTATCCACAGAGTCGCCAAACATTTTCAATTCAACTAGGCCTCTTTGTACATTTTCATTTCCTTTAGTGCACCCTTGTATGACTTTCTCCCACACTTTCTTAAGCAAAGATTTATTGATTCCCCCAATAAAGCGCCCGGACCACGACTCGCCACTATAGTGCGAAATAGCCGCTCCACACAAATTGGTAAGACCGTCTTCCGCTTTTCCAGGTGAGCAAATGCACAACAGCGTTCCAACAAGGCTCTTTGCAAAACACCCGTCTTCCCCAATCCGCGATGCATCCCCTGTCTTGTAGGTGCAAAATGGGCCTCTACCATTTCGCGGGCTCCAACCGCAGCTACTTAGTTCTAGTGTCCCCGCTTCAGTAAACCGCGCCCCACTCCTTGGTCCGTAAATGGCTTCTTCCAGAAATTTTTTAATATCAGGATTATCGTTGTGAGCACTCAAGAGAAAACTAGTATTCCTGGTTACCCCGCAAAGAAAATCGTACACATCCTTATTACTCAAGGCAACACATCCGAACCTCAAACAACTTCCACACAATGAGAAAAATAGTACCCCAATACTCCTCCACATCCTCGGATGCCTGCTTCCCACAAAAAAATGATTTTAAAATTTTCTCTTAAAGGTTTACAAGAAAACTTCAAACTGAATTTATTTTAAGATTTTATAATGCGACCTGAAACAGAAGATAGATATAAAAAGTGTATGACAGATTCCAGGATCTGTGAAAGGGAAATGTGGAGTTATATGGAACAAATTCAGTTAGAAAATAATGTAAGAAATACTGAACAAACGGGAAATATAACAAGCTGAAAATGTGAAAGTAACGCTAAATCCAATAAGACATAGGTAACATGCTTTTGTAACTGGATCTCGTCACTGAAGAGTTGCTTTTCTGGTAATTACAAAATGGGTGTGAGACGTGCATAGAGTTAGAAGGTATAGGATAGGAGGTATAATCAGTGGCCATTAACTATCACTTGACAACTACATGCCACTGCAATACTCACATTAATCAATCAATGCATGATATTTTCGATCATTAATATTATTTCCCATACAAATATCGGTGGACGTTTTCACACTTTATAATTGTTGGGAGAATCTTTCATTTGATATTCGACTGCTCAATGGGATTTGATATAATCTTTCCTTCCGATAATGAAGTAGTGATCATGGAGGTTTGTCAATAACTCTTTTTCTTTTGTAGCGTGCATCCTCCAACACCCAAAGAAGTCTCAAACACTTCTGCTTTTGAGTGGTGTCTTTATTGCGAATTGATAGCTGAAACCCCATGTTAATCAGTATTCTTCCACCATTTTGCAGTAAGCAATTGTGACAGATATCACAAATCAATATCATTTTAAGCTATTTTGAATAACTCCAAGACCCATCACTAAGAACTAAATAGTAGTAAGGAAGACGGCGACTGCTGTCGTTGAATGGTTTTTTGTGGTCTTAGGGATTTTTTCTCGTAGAAAAATAGTTGTTTGTTGATTTAAGGAATCAAAAAGAATTATGAGAGTATATATGGTGGAGGTGCTTTGGTCATCTCGAAAATATTTGAAAATTTATGACATCGATATCAGCTGTCCCCTCTTTTTTACTGTAGGCTTTACGTGCACAAGTTTTCAAAATAAGGGGTTTCACTCGATTCAAAAATATTCTGTCCTCAAGTTCCTTAACCTCATAAAGTTTTGTAAAGTACTTTTTTATTTTTCTTTTGCATTAAAGTATACTTTCCATTGAAGCCATTTTAAAAAAGGATTACTTCTATTTGTTAGTCCTACTTTTATCCCTGTTTAAAAGCATCTGTGACGCCAATTCATTTCTTCCCACTTTTCCTCTTTTCACTTTTTTGATTTTGGGTTGGCTTTTCTGTCTCCGCTGTCAAGCCCACTGTTCTTTCATTTCCAGGTCCTCGTGGCCGTTTTATATGCTTCGTGAAACTTTTCACTGCCGTGCTGGTAAGTGTTAGTGAAGGAAGCAAAACGGCACATTTTTGAATTTTTGCTCACTTCTTTTCGGACCCTGGGTGGTAATGGAGACAAGCTGCTGGGGTGTATCAGTGGTTAAAAGGTCATGGTAGAGGCCCGTGCGTCCTGTAGTAGGGAGTTTTCTATGACCATTGTAGGATGACAACCTTTCCAACTCCTGGAGAAATATTCCGGAGAGATAGTGGCATTCCTTTAAGATGACATGTTGAGAAGAGGAATGAAGAGGGTTGTGTGCCCAAACGATGGGGGCACACTGTTTATAAGCATCATTCAAAAGAACACCATCATGGAAAGGGAAGCTACTACCTCTAACCCTTCTTATTCCTCGAGAAAAAATGGGGTTGAAGTGATTGCGTTAACAAGAGAAAGATGGATAGCAGATCGATCAGTTGCCAGTGAGGTAGCGATATAGTAAAAGAGTGAGCTTTGAAAGAAATATTGATTTTGGACGAGCAACGCGGCACGGAGGGGCCAATTCGGGATTGTTAGGAAAGAGCCGCTTGTCTCATTTTCTGTAACCGGAAGGTCCTCTGTTTGCTTTTGGTGTGTTTCAATGGGCTTTTTGTCGGGTTTTGACAGCAGCTCTTGCTCAGCTTTCGGTTTTTTATCTTTCAGAGCTTTTTTTGTGCTTTTTTCCTCCACTAAATGAGAGCTTGCATGTTCTGGTGTGTCTGTTGCTGGGGATATTGGTGATGATTCGTGTGGGGATGTCGTTTCTGCCGCGAGTCGTGGTGCTGCTGCTGGTGTTGTGGGCTTGGTGTCGGCTGGTAAACGTGTTAGGTTGAGTGTGTTGATTTTTCTCAATTTTTATAGACAAGTTGGATTCTTTTTTACTTTGACGCAGTAATTTTTTCCCTGATAAGTGAAATACGCCTCGACAACTCTGCCAGTTTTGTTATTTAGTTTGGTATGGAGTTTCGTAAGATTTTTCTCAAAATCTTCCTTTTCCTTTGCCAGGTTGTTGCTCTTTTCGAAGTTAACACAAGTGTTCATGACATTTCCGATATTGTAATCACCCCACACATCTAGGAATAATTCCCTGACACTTTCCCTTGAGTTCTGCTCTGACCAGGTTCCTTCGTAAGCAACCTTGAAACCACACAGGTTGTTCTCTTCCGCACTCTTCGGTGTGCATAAGCACAGGAATGTCCACGCAAGGCTGTCGGATACTGATGGCATGACGTTGGAATCACTATTGGATGAACAAACCTCACTTCTCGGACTATTTCCTTCAAAATGTTCCGGAAGAGCCCAATATCCAGAATCACTCTCACTCCCTTTTTCACCAAAAAATATTTTATTGATTATGATGTCAAACGTATTTACTACTTTGGTGTCACTCAAGTCTTCAAGTGAAACAACTGTATCCCATAGACTAGTCGTCGCCTTCACAAAGTCACATAGCATTGAAAAATCATCATTTTTTAAGAGTTTTGTTTCTTCAGCTTGAACTTCCACCAACATCATTCCCAACATCATTATAGCCTCCATCATAACTTTCAAACTTTTCATCCTCCTCGTTGTTCCTTGCTTGATGCAAATAAAAAGAATAAAAAAGAAATTGAAAAGAGCTGTGTAACATAGATTAATCTCATTTATGAAGTGCTTTTTTTGCGAAGGGTGTATTTTTCAATTAAGTAAGGCAGCCAGTAATAGCCATCTCGTTCTGGACATAGAAGAGCTGCTCCCGCACGGGTTGATAGCTGAATGAGGAATGTCGATTAAAGTGGAGTCTCGAATGTTTGTTCTCCTTAGTTTTCCCACAGTAACACTGTTCGTACATCAGCCGTCTTCACCTTCTTGTAACCCAACATCGTTTTTCTTTTAGGAATTGATTTTTTTAGTACAGGTTTTGCATCTTCTTTAGGCGCACTATCCAATGGACCAGTTCCACTTTTGGGTCCCTTTTGCCACTGCCCTCTTGTGGTGACGTTGTTTTTTGTTGCTTTTATCACATTTTTTTGATTTCCGACGGTGTCTTTCATTTTTTCAATCCAAGAAAAATTTGCTTTTTTCCTCGATTCCACAGGATAGGTAGCGCAAAAGACATTTCCAACCACGTCGGAGCAGCCGTTAGTTTCACCCTCTCCAAATTGGAAATATTTTTTTACAGCCAAAATTACCTTCATTCAAAATTTCACTGAGTTTTTTCTACGGCCTTGTGTAAATGTTCCAACTCTTCTGCATCATTTTACACATTTCTATCTTTCGGTGCATTTTTCTATTACATTTATTCACATTTTTTTTGAACAGGTATGTTAGTTTATGCCATCGCCAGCACACAACCATTTTCACTTTTGGAATCGCTCACTCCGCACGAGTTTTTAGTTCCATTTTATCCAAGTCTGCAAACACATAAATGTACCTAGAAGACTGTCTGCTAAACATCCACATCCATTGTCATCGTAACAACGTACACCTCGTCTACTTACGTGCTTACCACACGACCAAGGCACCGCAGCTTTCCCATCTTTACTAAGCACCGCTCCGTATTTCCTTCAATAAATGGCTTCGATTACGTTGTTTTTGAGTGTTTCGTCTTGCACAGCTGTATAGTTCAAAAAAAGTTTTGCTTTATTCAATACATCACTAAAAAGCACCCTTTCCATTTCATTAAAACCGATACCTCTACCCATTTTCATCTCCAACAAATATACAATGACCGACGTAGCTGCCAACGCGGAAGCTCTCCTGAAAAATTCCAAACGCTTCTCTTTTACTTCCTTGATTGTTTATTTCTTTATCATTGACAACATTTCTTCAAATTTTGTTTCCACTGTAACCACATGACGGCGAAGAAAAATAGATAAAAAGTACTGCCTGGATAATTGAGATGAGAAGATTAAAAATATCAGTAAAGTATGATTTCAGAGACTTTCAACTATGTGATGTTTGAAAATGTTTTATATCTTGATATCTTGTAATGAATATAAAATTCATTACTAATATGTATATTTAGGGGCATAATTAGAAGATGCCCCCATGGCTGCGGTGTCGGACCTCGTAAAGAAAATAACTGTTTTATGTGCATAAGGATGAGTAGGCGTTTTCCATTTTCTAAATAATATTTCCAATGAAATCAAAACCACATGATTGAATCAGTTTTATTAGTTTCCAGAATTCGTAACCGAAAAGTTATCATTTAAGTGATGGTTACAGAATGGTATGTGAATCGTGCAGAATGTTATGAGAGATAGGAGGAGATTCTATCGACTCTTAAATTTACAAATAAATGCCACTGCAATATTCACAAATTGTCCAAGTGCTCCGTGATACTATTCATTATTATTATAACTTCCACCTAAAAATACAAAAGATAATTTCCACACCTTATAATTTTTTCTGGAGATTTTCCCCTCTGATATCCGAGTGCTCGATGGGATTGGGGTTATTTTTTTTCCGGCAATAAGGGGAGAAATAACCACGGAGTGTTTTTCGATGACTTTTTTTTCGCCTCCCCCTTACCGCATGGAAATTTCTTTAACTGTGAATTTACTTTGGTATCCCTCACCATGATGATAAGTGGCATCCTCGCTCATTTCGGGGTGATTGAGGCAACATGTACTACTAGCAACACAATACCATTTTCAGCTATTTTCTATAACCCTAGCACCAACTTATGTACGACTCGCGCCAATTTTCTCCCTAATGATGAAAAATAAGTAACTATGGGATATATATGCACTATTTGTTATTTTTTATTTATTTGAGAGATTCTTTTATTATTGCTAAGTCTTGAGACCAGAATTAGGGTGGGATTCTAGATGAATAGGGTGGGTGACTTTTTATTTAAAGGAAAAATAGAAAGTGAAGTGTGATTGATGGAGGTAACTTTGGTTCATCAAAAACATTTTAAACATTCATGTCATAAAGACTGAAGGTCTCACCTTCCTTTTCGTGGCTGCGTACGGTTCATGTGCGCGTCTTCATATTGCATGATCCCCTACTTTAAACCCTCTCCTTGATGTTCCCCTAGAAAACGTATTGTTGGTGATAAGATAATAGTGTGAAAGAGCTGTATACAAGGATTAATGGTGTTTTTTTAGTATAATCTTTTTTTACTCGTAGAAAGAAGCAGAATATATACAAAGTGATTATTAGTACCTTTAGAGTTTATCGTTCAACTGCTAGTCTATCACTCCTATGCTTTGTAACGCTAAGAAACACTTCCGCGATGATTTGGCCTAGAATGCTTATAATAATGAATTCAATATTGTAACGATAAGGCTGATGTATCCAGTCATTGATGGTCCTGAGGCCCTTCCCGTTCATGGCCTGAAAGCTGCTGGAGAAAGCTCTTCAGGCAACACAGTCATTTGGGAGTGAGTCTCGCAATTCCTTCACACAACTTGTCATTGTGGATAAATCTGGATGGTCTTTGGAGAAACGCAGAGAGCAGTAGGTTGCAGTAACAGCCAACACTGGTTCATTATAATTATTTATTCAACATATCCACAAGATACACGTATTCTCAGTATTGAAATACATCCCAGCTTATCGGCTTCAGCGTGGTGGCATTTTCCATCGTGGTCAATCCTCTATGCTCGTAGTGCTGGTTTCTCTACTTGTGGTTTTTCCTCTTACCTTGATACTGTTTGGAGCAGACATACTTTCCATTTTTTGTGGAGAGTGAGGACGCTAGGTGGTGCTGCTGACATCGTTGCTCAGAGCCACTTCACTGCTGAATGCGATGGCCAAAGCGCCTCGATTAAATGCAAAGTCCAAGGGGCTCGCACTCCGTGGTCTCTAAGAAAAAGGATGTCCTTGATAAGATTGTAATGGAGGACTTTCAGCCCATAGCGGATGTCTTCCAATGCTTTTTCAAGACGCTTGCTCCACTTCTTAAGCCGTTCTGGTTGATTGTATGGAATTTGCCGAGCGAATCATTTAAAGATTGCATTGATCCATTTCTTATTTCGATGAAGAAATAGGTGAGTGTCGGTGGTATTCTCACAACGGCGGATCAAGAAATTTTCCACATCAGCATATAGTGTCTACTCATGCGCGGTACCACGTTCCATGGATTTTATTTATCATCAATTGTTTTAAATAGTTCTCTCACAGAAAGTAAAAACATGTATTAATGCAGGAGCTGATACTTCATTGAGTGTGGTTTTCGAAGAACTGGAAGACAGACAAAATATTGAAATAGATTAAGAAAACAAGAATAATTTTACTCCTCCTATGTCGCGCAAATCTTTGTAATAATCTTCAGGTAAAGGGGAAATTGTTCCACAACTTTTAACTGTTTTAGAAAGTTTCGTGAGTGTGACTAACGTTCACCTTTCTCTTCAGGAAAAATTACTACATAAACACAATATATATAAAGTGGTTAAATGGAAAATACACTAAATTTAATTCACTAAAGCGTTCGTTATCTCAAACAAATTCGGTAGCCTATCCGTCCCAAACAGTCACTTCGCCACGTCATTTATCGAGATTAGGGGGTTAGGGTCCAAGCATGGAGTTCGGTACTCATGATCAAAATCACGCGAAGGTCTTGGTGGTAGATTTCCTCTCCCTATCTATGATGTGCGCCTGCAAAGAAAGATATAAGATGAATAATAGCTTCCTACCGGAACGCTTTTTACAAAAATAATTTATGATTTGTTACGGGCTGAAATTCTCTGTTTACATATCTTATCGATGCCAAAGCACGGATTCTCATGAGTACATCCTTTTAGTCTTTTTTGGTCGTAATTGTTATGGCTAGAATCATTGCCTTCTCTACAAGTTTTGCGATGGTTCTTATGAGACCAGAAGCATTTACATCCTGTTTTCGCACATCTTTGTAGCTTTTCCGCAGTAATATAAACAATTCCTGCTATCACCACCATAACCCAAAGCCACTCAACATGTATGAAGCTATTTTCCCTTAAATGCTTTGTAATTGGTACTCCCTTTTCTCCCTAGGAGTAAAAATTATGTAAACATCGGAGAAGATATTTTTTTGATTTTGTCCTTTTATTTTAAGTATTCTGTTGTTGATATTAAATTGTGCAGCCCATATTGGACATGGCTGCTGGCTGAATAGGCGAAGTTTGATTTAGATGAAAAATATAAATGCACATGGTATTGTATGGGTCAATTTTGTCCCATCAAAGAGCTGACTCACATTCATGTCATCAAGATTGGCGGTATGGTCTTCCTTCTCGCGACTGTACGCGAACCAGGCTTTGCTTTTGAGAAGGAGAACTTCTGCATGATTTTTGAGTATTTTATCTTCAATTTTTTTTGCTTCATCCATAATGGTGTAATAATTTTTAAATTTGTTGTGCCAGGGGATTTCGTATGTTTTTCCATCTTTGTTTTGGTTTTTGGTGTAATCAATGCAGATTTTATCGTTGTGGTAGTCAGGTTGGCCGCTGTCACCAGTTTCCCCGCCCCCTGTGCATTCTGTAACTTTATTCCCATTATTTTTAATCCTTCTTCCACTGTGTCCAAAAATTTTATTTCCATTTTTCTTTGTTGGTCCCTTCCCAATCATCTCCAAAAACTCCTCAAGCAAGGCAGGCATGTCTTTTGACTGTTGTTTGCCCTTTAACAAACTCAGGCAAACCTTTTCAATTTTCTCGAAGGACTCGCCGGTCAAAAGTGCATTGTTCATGTTGCTAGTGTGTCTCATTGTGGTCCAATCACCATTATTTCTATTTGTCTTTGGTGGAAGGATGTTTTTGTGACACGGCGCGGCACTCCTGCCAATATCGTCTCCCTCCCCCACGCAAACGCAGAAAATATCGTTGATGAGCGTTTTGCCGACGGATTTTTCACCGTTGTGCCCACAACTCTGCTTCGCGGTTGTTTTGTTCTCAAAGATGCTATCCGTGTTGCTCAGAATTTCGCTAAAATTCCCGTCCTCTTTGGGGACCTCTGTCACAGTGTCACCATACATTCCCTGCGCTACGGAAAGCTTCGCCTCCTTTATTTTTTTGTTGACCTCCAAGGCTATCTCTCTATTCTCTAGTATTTTCTTCTCACCATAGATGATCAGATACTTGATTTCTCTGTGGGCCTGTTTCCTGTTCTCCAACTGCATGGGTGGCGGATGCTCCTTGAGAAAGTCCTTCATGTCCCACAGCGCCTCTAGAATGTCATTTATGTTTTCGGTTGTAGCATTATAAAACACCTCCATTTCCTTCAAAACTTCCCGGTCTTTTGTTTCGTCATAAAGATATTCTGGTCCGTACATCATGTCATTAGCTTTTTTGATAATCCTGCAGAACAAATTGAACTCTTCTTTGCTTGGAGGGTCACTATCCGAGCCTGACGCCCCGATGCAAAACATCAATTCCACCAAAGCAATCTTCCATATCGCCATAGCTTTCATTTTTCCTTAAAGAATCAAAAATAATAACATTTTACCACAGGAGTTTTACTATCTCTTTAACACCCTAGAGCATGCAATGGATATCAGGCTTAGTATTTCAAAGATGTAACAAAAGGATAGTTTCTCACCACGGCGGCCCTCCTCTACATGTGGACTCGGTTTCCTTTTCTTCCAGCTTCTCCTCTTCAGAGTTTTTTCTGGAGGCTTTTTCGTAACTTTCGTTGGAGGAGTTTGTGTTGGGAGTCAATACGTGTGGGAGGTGTGTGGAGTACTTGGCTTCTTCGTAGAGAAGGAGCGCATTTTATTCTAGCAGCTCCAATTGGAGCAAGCTGCTTTCCAATTCTTCAGCGTAGCGCTCCATTTTTTTCAGCTATTTCGAGGCGTTATTGAGATTTTTGACCCACTGGATGCCACCATTATTTAGGGTGTAATTGTAATTCACGCAGGTACTCCCTGTTGTGGTGGCGTTAGAAAAGTTTCCCGCGTTGTCGGTATTCACAAACCCGAAAACATCCCATGGCCTAGGAATTTTCTTGTTTTCTCTCCACAGCCCTCTCGAGAAGCGCAACGAGCTTGTGGATATTTTGAGGAGTCAGGGTGAGTGGGGCAGTGTTGATGCATATTCTATGGTTATTGAAGTTCCACACCGCCGTCCAGTTCTTAAAGGTGTTATCCACTGCCGTGTCCACACCAGATTTGCAAATACTTTTATCATCAGCAGACTGAAATTCTTTGGTCATATCGATCCTTGAGAGGCACATGCAAATGAAATCGTTGATCAGACTCTTCCAGACCGGCTTGTCTCCGCTTCCACCGCACGACTCCGTGAACGTGGTGCCGCTGAAAATCTTCTTGCTGAAACTCTACTGTGTTATATCCAGTTCCCTCTTGCCACACCCAGTAGTCCCAAAAAAAGACTTGGTGCAAATGGCACTTGGTAAATAGTATTTTTCGTATTGTTCATACGCAGGTCCCTCACATTTCCCATGAGCTTCTTCAACTCTTTTGCAAGATCATTAAACTGCATGATGAGGGAGCCATCAAGTTTGTCGGCCTTCCCGACGAGACTCCGAATCTCCGGATCCACCTTCTCGATGCGGCGCGTGATTTGTTTTTCTCGCTCCTCATTCCCAAAGACGAGTTTCTTGGGGTCGTTCTTGGCCAACAGACGAATTTGGCGAAAATCTCGGCATATCAGAATTCTCTTTATTAGGCAGAAAGCTAGGAATCCTTTAAAAAAATAAAAAGAGCAGTGTCACTTCTCCCTGCAGCATCCCTTTATTTCAACTGGAGTAAGAGGAGAAAATTATTGTGATGTGTAGCAATTTTTGTTGCAAATGGGACATGCACTAGAGTAGTTACAATTAGTCATCAAAAAGTTACGTCAAGAAAACCAAAAACGTTAAGGAATCTGAAAATGATATTTTTTTGGAAACCTTATCCAGCGGCCAGATCGTGCTGCCGTGGTTACTGTTGCGGTAGCTTTCCTCGGCCGATTCCTTGAGCTTTTTAATCATACTAGAGAGTTGCTGTGCTTTTGTGACATGCTCGTCCTTGGCTTCGGGAGGTTTCTGTGCCTCAAGGATGTAGGTCTGCCACACAATGCCAACATGGAGACTGGAAACACCACAGTAGTTGATGCAGAGACCAGAATCACCTTGTTGGTTATGCTTATGGGCTCCATGGCAGCCTATGCCAAACACCATATTCTTTGCATGCCCCAAGACGAACAGGCGGTGAGCCTCACTTTCAGCACTGTCTGACTCGATTTCACTTTTTTTGTTGCTCCCCAACAATTTGTTAAACTCGTCCAACACCTCTTGGATGCTTTCGGCAGTTGTGTTGATTTTGTCTTTAAAAACTTCTCCGCATACTTTTCGGATGTGCGGCCAGCCATCAGGGAGTTCCATTGCTTTGTTTTTTCCATCGGTCATGTTCATCCATTCACCTGTGAGATAGCCAAATGGCCCTTTTCTGCATTGTTTGCATGCCTTACATGCCTCACGAGCCTCTTTGCACATCTCCTTGCAATTCTTATAGTCATGCTTCTCTGCGCATTCATTACAGTTACGATTATCGCAATTAAAGTTGTCGCAATCTCCCTGATGATTGAAATTCCCAATGTTCTTGCAGCATGTTTGAAAATCTTTCCACTCGTCGTAATCACATTCGAAAGGGCACTAACATTTACCTTTATCACCTTCGCACTTCCCACCATTACAACATGGCGAACCATTACAACATGAACAGTTCCCGTCCTTGCACTTCTTACAGTCGTATTCCTTTTCAACATTCCAATCAATACCATCACTCTTCCACCACCCAGGTCCCTTGATGTCTTCGTGGCATGGCGTGTGGTTGCTGTCCCTCCCCACACATAGGCAATAAAAATCGTTGATCAGCGTGAAGCCCGGCCCGCTTGATCCAGACCATCCACATGTCGGGCCCTCCGGATAACTGACAATGCTCACGTTTTCATGCCCCCCACGAGCGTTAAATATACTCCCCCGGCTCACATTCTGCAGCATACTTGAGATGTTCTCCTCTTTAGGCAGCTCTCCCACTTGCACGCCGTAAATGGCGTGGGCGAGACTGTTCCGCGCTAGTGTTCTTTCCTTACTCGCCTGGATTAATTCTTCCTCCATGCGGTTGTAAATATCTTTGGCCTTCTCCATCGCATGCTGAATTTTCTCATACGCGATTCGTCGTTTGACAGTGTAGGAAATAAATTCCGCGTCTTCGTTTTCTGCGGACTTCATTTTTGTCACCTTTTGATACGTCTTCGTGGACGTCTTTGTGGCGTGCAATAACTTTTCTAGCACATTTCGTGTCTCTATGAACTTTCCAAGCTCATCGGGGATTTTTTCCGGTTCTCCCTCCGCCACCTTTAAAATTTTACAAAGGTGCTTAAATTCCTCCGCATTATACTGCTGCATTTCTGTATTCCCCATGAACCCCAGAAATGTCATCATTACCACCAACACACTTTTCATAACCATCATTTTATTAACCTTTTTTATCTTCCTTAGAAAAACATATTTTGAACATAGAAAATATTTTTCTATCTTTTTTAAAAGGAATGCATTTCTTAGGGGTAATTTTTTGGGTATTAGGCTTTATAAGAAGAGTGCGGCAAGGAGCCATGAACGTAGCGGGGTTATGGGCGTGCTGCTGGTTATGTTGAGTCTGCCGAATTGTGCGGTGGGGCTCGACTCCGTCGTGTTAGTTTCGGAGGGTCCTGCTGGAGTTGAACTGTTTACCCTTGATTTGGGTTCATTTGTGACTTGTGGTGGTGGTGTGCTGGATTCTGTGGAGGCTTGTGGATTTTCTGAGGGCGATGGCGGTGTGATGTTCGTTCGTACGATGAGTTCGGACTCTTTTCGGTTGAGGGTTTCATTTAACATCTTCCACCAGGGGTTTTGTTTTTGGAGTACCAATTTATTATCAAAGACCCCGCACCAATCAGGGTACTCTACACAAATATGCTCTGCTCTTTCACCGCTGCACTGGTAATTATCAAAATTGGGATCCTCCAAGCTTATACTTCGTGCCACCAGAAAATCCTCTTGCGCTGTTTAGTTTTTCTGTAAATTTTTGAAGTTTTTGCCTCAAGTCTTCCACTTTTTGGTCAAGGTCACTTTCGTCAGTGGTAATATCATCTCGCCCCAAGCAGTTACCGACAACATTGGTCCAGGTCGCCAGCAAGAAGTTGGGTTGACATCCATAGCCTCTTCGTTCGTTCGAAGCCCACCCTCCCGGCCTACCACGACCATACCCCAAGTCCGCTCGAGATGCACCACATAACGTATCTGCGATATTTCTCTCTGAAAATGGCGCCGCTCTCATTCCAATAGTGCACAAGCAAAGCAGATCATGTGGAACAGAAAAGCCAGGCCAAAGGTTTTCATCTGGTAAACACGTCCCACACCAATTTCTGCGCTTCCCTCTCGGTTTTCCGTATGCGTCTGGCAAAGTGAAATTGACATCACCATTTTCACTGTGTTCACCAAAAATGGCGTGCTTCAATGTGTCTTGCAAATCCTTATGCAAATGTTCCCGCGTCTCATTCCACAATGTAGTTGCTGCTCTTAACAATTCACAGAGTGGGGCGTGATGTTCCCCATTGTGATTTGTGATAGCACTCTCCGCTTCTACTCCTATAAGAACAATAACCACCATCCAAATCTTCATCATCCTCACCACCCTAACCCACACTACCTTATCCCTTAAACTCCCTAGGAAAGCACCCCTACAGGGGAGAAGAAAAATCTGAGGTGCGAGGGGCTTGTTTCTGAGACTGCTGCGGCGGAGGGGCTCGGTTGCGGGGGGCACGGTATGGGTTTTTACCCCACGACTCCCTCGCCTGGGGTGGCCCTCCTTCCTGGGGGCCCCTCTCTTCTCTTTCGGGTCTCTTGGATAATGGGATCTCCTCTCTAAGCCCTAAGTACCCTAGTTCTATGCTTAAAAAGGAAGGGGTTGGATTTGTCGAGGAATAATATGGAATGTGGTGCATGGCTTTTACTATTCCTTGTTCCATCTCATTTTTTCGATGGGGGTTAGTTCTTCTTATTTGTAGGACGAGCAGCATCCACGGTAGGATGAAGTGGTATGGCGGTGGTGGCTCCCAGAGGCATTGTATGCAGTCATTCTTTTGACACGGCCTAGACATCTGCGTGTTTCTTGGGTTTCTGGATTTCTGAGATCACCTTTGTGGTCTCGTATATTTCTCCGGAACTTTGATGGAGCATTTGGAGTTTTTGAAGGGCCCGCTGGAGGGTAGCCGTTTTGTTGTTTACGGCGTCCACACCGGTTAGGGCGGTCTTGAATACCTTTAACCACGCAATGTTTGCTTCCCAGCTGTGGGGTTCTTGGCTGTAGTAAACGCAGACACCGCCTAGGTTTCCGCTCTTCTCTTTCTTCCCGTCGCAAATGGAGCGCTCTTCTCTGCTGCTACCTTTCTTCTCAACGCCTTTCCACAGCATGCCCTCGTTTATTTCACTGATTTCGACTTTGCCACTTCCCCACCTATATACGCCACACGTTTTCAGGTGCTTCAAGAATTGATAGAGAATGTGTCGCGCCTCTGCAGTCGACTTTGGGTGTTGCTGCATGTATTTCCCGCAGCCCCCTTTGATCGACGCCCACATTGTCGAGGAGCCCCACGGGCCTTGTTCACTCCAGCCGTAGTATTTGTAAATCTTTCCCACAAAGAATCCGCATGCCTGCTTAGCACCCTTACCGCTCTCCGTCCTCATCGCACTCAGGCAGAAAAAATCTACGACAAGGTTCTTGCCAGCACTGGCGCCCTTACTGGATATTCCGGTGTTTCCACATGCTTTACTGCGGTTGTCCATATCCTTCACCGTCACATGGCACAGATCATCTTCATTACCCCTGTCCCCAAAGATGACCTTATGGAACTCGGCCTTGACCTTTTCAATTTATTCGGTGACCTTCATTTTTGTAATTTCCTCCAGAATTTTGTGGGCCCTCTGGGTTTTTTGATTGAGGCTGAGTTAGGTCACTGCAGTTTCTCTCATGGCTGCTAGATTAAGCTTGGCTTCTAAACTGCTCCCTGCACTCTGCGTTTCATTAAGCAATTTTTTTCCACCAAGGAGGCGTTGAGGGCGTTGATCTTTGCCACAATCCGAATAGGTTCCAGTATATCCACATGGTTTATGGAAGGATTCTTGGCTACGTTGTATACCCGGCAAAGGAGCGCGAACGGTTCAATGTTATTATCTTTCTCTCTCTCTCTCTAGTTCCTTTTGACACTTAATAGCGCTCCCCAACACAATAGCGAAAATAGCTATCATATTCACAAACCACGCCATGCTCTCGCCTTCCTTCCTTATGCACTTTCACTTTGACTTCTTTAATGGATATGATACTTTCTTTAGATGGTGAACGAATGAGGGTTTAGTTTTTGAAAATTTCAAAGGAGTACAAGGAAATATTTTATGACAACCCAACATGATAAACAAATAAGACACATTCACGGAATACAACTCGTTCATCAAAGCTCACCTCTCACATCCCAATTATCACCAAACAATAAATCCATAAAAAACAACTCACTCACAGTAACCACCACTAACAGCGTTCTTTGCGTTCCACATTCCTACCCCTATAAATTGTTTCCAGAAAGAACATTCGAGTGAGAGAGCTTTCCATCTAAGAGCTGGAGAAGTTCAACAATAAAGTGTCCGAAAACACCCATCACTCATTGAAGAAAAACGAATTCCACATGACACGGAAACTTGTTTTGGGAGGATACATTCCCATGAGGGAAACGTTTTTCCTGAGAGTGGATGCAATAACGAAAACAATATTCCACGGATATTTTGTTGCGAGGCATACCGTCTTCATTTCTTGTCGGATGGCTATCCCCAACAAATGTTTTCTGCCCCTCAATTGACTTCCCCAAAGTGCGTACTCATGGAAAAGGGAGAAAGCCTTTCCAAGTAATCCGCGTACTTCCGAAGATTAATGGAGAAGAGTGACTCGCTGTCATCCACGTGGTCGTTACTTGACAAACTTTCACTATCCCACCAAAAGCTCTCCTCCTCGAGCGAACTACTATCAGCGGACAAGTAACCATCGCCATCATGTCTTCTTGACATTATGTTTTCCCTAACCCTTCTCAAAAATAAAATAAAATCCAGAAAGAGGAAATCCATTGTTTTGTTTGTAAATTACATGAATACCCTTAGAAAATAACTTGCTCGTGGAAGATAAAAGTTATTCGCTGTATAACTCAGGTCATTTTCGGGGATGTACGGGCATATGGACCCAATACCCCATGGTAGGGTAAGGAACCTGTATGAAAAACGGCATAGCTTCGACCAATAGGACCCCCTGGTAGGGTTGGCCTGGGGGTGTTGGCGGGCGACGGCACAGACGCCAGACCTCTTGGTCGAGGACTCGAAGGGGCGTGTGACCTATGTGCATGTACACTTCCCACGAGCCCCATTGCGCTGGACGCCATTTCTCAGGAGGCCCAAAATGTCGTACGAGGGAAGTGGCACACTTTCTAAACTTCCACAGCAGATAGGGAAGGTATTGCCATACGGCATCGCACACATTCGCTTCGGGTATGCAATGTCGAGGGTTTCTTACAAAGTCACCCAGGGTGAAACGGGCGACTTTCACCATGAGGTTGTGGCACACAGGCTTCGGAAACCAGTACGAGTTGATCCGGTCCGCCGGCATGATGCCTTCTAACAGCACTTCGACGACATTTAGTTCCATGCTCCAGGGAATGGTCCTCGGTGATTGTAAGGCGTTGATTACCATAGTGAATCTTTATTCAGCTTTCTAGAAAGAGAGGGGAATGTGTGGGAAAAAGAAGGATATAGTAGAAGGGCGTGATATTTATGGTGGAGGTGTGGGGAATTTGATTGGGTCATTGTTTTAGATGAAGATGGCACTGAGAATCCAGAAAGGCTGATGTAGGGAAGAGCCGTAGTCATGAAGGAGGGCCCGGAGAGGTTCCGCGGGCTGTTCGTTGTGTTTTTGGCTGCTTCGATTCTTTCTTGGGCGTGACGGTTTAGAGGGGTATTTGTGAGTGGAAGTTGTCACAGACTCCTCTCCACTTTCTTCCTCGACCTCTTCGTCGTCGACCTGATCGTGGCCTGAAAGGTTGTCGTCTGTGGAGTGGCTTGTTCCTGATGGTGTAGCTGAATTTTGGGTGCTTGCTTGGCGCTGAGTCTCATTGAGTTTCTTGATTGCGGATGAGATTTTATTGGCCCATGGGATTTCCGGTTCCTCACCCTTACCATCGTGTGACGGATATGTCACGCAAATTTCATTAGGACTCGTCCCACCGCATGCGCCACTTGTAGTAGAGCCGCCCCCTAAAGTGACATAGTCTTTGTTACCGTTTTTGACTTTCTTTTTTTGAGGTTCCTTCTTTATCCCGTTTACAGCATCTTCCAATTTTCCTGTGTCTACTCCAGTATTCCTTTCCATGCAATTTTTCTTGATTTTGTACCATACGTTCTGAAGCAAGCTCTTCTCGTGACCACCACTAGTAATCCCTCCGGTCCAACCCGCACCACTCGTCACATCCCCTATCCCGCACAAGTTTCGCTGATTCCCATTCCCAGCGACACATAGGCACATAAAAGTCCCGAAGAGGCTGTCTGCGAAGCAACCATGCTCATTGGATCCACCTAAACCTTGGAAAGGCCCCGGTTGATGTGAGCAAAGTTGACTTCGCATTTCATACCCTAACCCACACCCATGTACCGCAACAACGCCGTCATTATTTAAAAAGGGATCTTGTCTATATGCTCCATAAAGAGCCTCTCTGAGAAGGTCCGTATCCCCACCCTCACTCTTCATAAGCACGCTCACATTTCCGGCAATGTGGCAGAGTTTGCCAAAAAAATCTTCATTATTGCCCTCTGCACGTGTTCTAAATCCCAATACAAACAAAAACAAGAGCACCCTCCCACATATATCCCATTCCATTTCCACTTTAAAAGAAGGCACCAAGCCTACAATTTCCTACAATACTTAGATTCGGTTACAATCCTGGGAGACGACGCACGGTAGAAGGAAAGGCAGCACGTTCCTAACCCTCTGCAAGGGCTTCACTGGGTTAACCCTGACAAAAAAATTACATGAGGGTTAGGAAAAGGGTTCACCAAATAAAATATGGAAATTTTTTCCCATGCCTCCCCTAGAGGGGGGCCATGGGGTGGAGATTGTGTCGATTCTGGTCCAACTGTGTACTAGTGTGCCCCTCCCAAAAACAGATTACTGTGACCACCACCAAAGCAACAACAACGAGGATAAAGCGTAGTCGTTGCAAATTTTTTAGCGATAGGGACTATTTTGGCGATAGGTGTTTCATGAGGGAAAGAGGTTTTTTGATCGTAAGGGTCTTCTTATTGAGGGAAGGGGGTAGGGTTTGGGTTGAAGCATGGGTAGAAGACTCGTGGACTGCGAAACGCTAGTTTCCACTTGTCCCACACTCAGTCGCCAGAGAACCACTCTCCTCCTCCACTGAACTCCTCTCTAATGACAAATGCCCATTGCCATTATGCACCTTTCAAATTATATTTCCTTTTTGACGCTTTTTTAAAAAAACGAGGGGAGAAAGAACAGGAGAGGGGAGGATAGGAATTATTTCCCTTCCGTGAGAATCAAACACCAAGATAAGACATTGTGGGAGACAAGAGCTTGGAGAAACAATCATCTATGGGGATCAGCCAAGTTCTTCTGGAGGAGGGTCATTTTCTCAGAGTGAATGCAGTCATTAAGACTTTCCTCCATGGATAATTTGTCATGGTATACTGCATTCATCATTCCCTCTCAGGTGGCACACCTTCTCCAATATGTAATCCATTCTCGGAAATTATATATCACCGCCACTGTTTCTCCCCCTTGTCACATTTACCCTTTCCCTCATTTTTCGGTGATACATAATACAACGTGACTTGTTTGTTCTCATGGGAATAATATTTCCTAACACTAACCCTAAGATACAATCATGGGGAAACAGTGGGGGAGAGGAGACGCATGATGAGCGATAGGGTCTTCCAATCGTGAGGGTCTACCAAGCGATAGGGTCTTCCTGCCAAGAGGGGTGGGGGGTTAGGGTGAGGGTGAGGGTTGAAGCATGGGGTTGGGATTCACCGCCTAAAAAGCGATAGGAGTTAGATAATCGATAGGCTTCACCTGAACTGCGTGAGCGTCTTCCTTGAACTACTTCCACCCATGGACACTTCTCCTAGATTCATTGCATCCCTTCCCTGAAAGAAATGATAGGGAGAGACAAAAAAGGATAAGGCAGAGGCGTATGTTTGTCATTGGTTGGATGAGGGTTGCTTGTATTGGTGAGTTTACTTCATTGGGTTTATTAAAGAAGCAGCAGCAACCACGCTAGGATATAGTGTTGGTAGTGGTATTTCCGAGCGGCACTGTAGGCAGTCAGTCTTTTGGCGGTGGACTGGATTCCTTCGACTCCTTTGGGGTTGTGGATTTCTGAGACAACTTTCGTCGTTTCGTAAATTTTCTCGGCACGGTGAAGGAGCATGAGGAGTTTTTGAATATTACGCTGGATGGTGGCCGTTTGGTTGTTAGTTTTGTCGACAATGGCTAGGGCGGTTTGGAATTTCACTAGCCACGGAATGCTTTGCCACTCGTTTTCTGAGCCGTAGTAGACACAGATGCCACCGGGTGTTTTGCCATGTGTCCCCCTGCTTCCAGTGTACCCTCTTTTTCCGTCGCAAAGAATATCGTTCCCTCCATCTTTTGTGCCCGCTCCGGTCCCCAGCATACCTGCTTTTCGATCATAGCCTTTGAGGGTGTTTTTGCTCGCTTCACCCCAGCGAAACAGTCCCCCTGATTTTAAATGCTTTAAAAAATCACCTACTACTTCATAACCTTCTTTCGTTGAGTTTGGATATTGGTGCAAAAGATTCCCGCAACCTTTCTTGACCGAGGCCCACATGGAGGAGGTTCCCAAAAGACCATTTGTGTCCCAACCGTGCTTGTCAGGCTTGTTTTTCCCACTGTTGCCGCCTACATACACACCGCAGACATTGCCGATTCCGTTGTTGTCTTTAGTCATGGCACAAAGGCAGAAAAAGTCCACCACAAGGTTTTTCCCCGCGCTGGAACCCTTACTGGATAGTCCGGAGTTCCCACAAGCCGCAGCACGATCATTCACAACCTTAAGCACCCCATCGCACAAGTCACTCTCATACATTCCCTCCCCAAAGATAACGTTGTCAAACTCGACCTTGGCCTTTTCAATTTCTTCAGTGACATTTATGTTTCTAATCTCCTCTAATATTCTGTGAGACCTCTGGGTGATGCGCCGGAGAATGGCCTGTGAGACGGCTGCTTCACGTGTGGTGGTGGGTTTGAGTTGGGCGTCCGAACCGTTGCCAGCCTCCTCCGTTTCATTGAACAGCTTTTCCTCAGAGAAGGAAGCGTTAAGCGCGTCGATCTCGTTCACAATATTGAGGGGGTCCTGTTGATCGACACGGTTGATGGGTGGATTCTTGGCCACATTGTATATCCGGCAAAGGAGCTCAAATTGCTCCGCGTTATCAGTAGCTCGGACTTCTGCACCATTATTTCCTCTTGCACCTCCCAGAAGGCTTAAAATGAAAACAGAGATCATATTCACAAAACACACCATGCTCACAGCCTCGACGTCCTCGTTGCTGAACCTAACTAACTTTCTTTGACTTTTTTGTGGATGCTTGTGTTGCTTCAGAAAATAATAAAGGATGAATGTGTGTTTTTTGAAACTTTCAGTGGAAAAACAATTAAGAAACCACGAAACACACACATGTCTTCTCTTCGTTTTCTATGGAAGGTAGGTTCTTAGTCCTGTTACTATAGGAAGAGCACCAACGCTGGAATGAAGTAAGGATTGGAGCTGTAGCTGCGTGTGCTAGTGGCATTGTAGGCTGTCAGATTTCAGCTTATATTCTGGAAAGCGGTGATTCCTATTGGGTTTTGTATTTCTGATATCACCTTTGTGGTCTCGTATATTTCCTCCGCTCGTTGTTGCAGCATTTGGAGTTTTTCAATGGCTCGCTGTATAGAGGCCGTTTGTCTGTTTGCGTCATCGATACTTGCCAGGGCGGTTTGGAATGGTTTCAACCAGGCAATTGTTTCTTCCCAGCTGTGGGAACCGTAATATACACAGACACCGCCGGGCTTAACGTGCCCATTCTTCCCTCCTTCTTTCCCCCATTCTTTTTCACCACAATTGATTTCGATTTTCTCATTTACAGTTATGCCCGTTTCCAGCATGCCTTTTTTTCGATTGCTGCCTTGAACGATGGCGTTTTTGCAATTGGGAGGATCTGGTTCACACTTAATCTGGCGGTACACTCATCCTGTTTTCAGGTGCTTCAAGAATTGATAGAGAATGTGTCGCGCCTCTGCAGTCGACTTTGGGTGTTGCTGCATGTATTTCCCGCAGCCCCCTTTGATCGACGCCCACATTGTCGAGGAGCCCCACGGGCCTTGTTCACTCCAGCCGTAGTATTTGTAAATCTTTCCCACAAAGAATCCGCATGCCTGCTTAGCACCCTTACCGCTCTCCGTCCTCATCGCACTCAGGCAGAAAAAATCTACGACAAGGTTCTTGCCAGCACTGGCGCCCTTACTGGATATTCCGGTGTTTCCACATGCTTTACTGCGGTTGTCCATATCCTTCACCGTCACATGGCACAGATCATCTTCATTACCCCTGTCCCCAAAGATGACCTTATGGAACTCGGCCTTGACCTTTTCAATTTATTCGGTGACCTTCATTTTTGTAATTTCCTCCAGAATTTTGTGGGCCCTCTGGGTTTTTTGATTGAGGCTGAGTTGAGCGAGTGCTGTCTCCTTGGTAACCACTGAGTTCAGCTTAGCTTCCCAACTTTTCCCCATATGCTCCGTTTCATTGAAAGGCTTTTCATCCGCGAGAGAAGTGTTGAGTGCATTGATTTCCTGTAAAGTCTCAAAAGGTTCCAGTATATCCACATAGTTAATGGGAGGATTCTTGGCCACATTGTATATCCGACTAAGGAGCGAAAAGTGTTCAATGTTTTCGTCCCTATCAATCTCCAGTTCCTTATCACCTCTCCGAACAGGCTGAAAATGACAACCACTATCACATTCATAAAACACGCCATGTTCACCAACCGTTTCTGAACTGAACCTTCACTTTGACATCTTTAATAGATACAAGAATTTCTTTAGGAAAACCAATGAAGGAATAGTTTTTGATAACTTCAAAGGAGTACTGGAAAAAAATATGCCAACCCCTCAATATAATAAAATAACAAGACACTATCATCGAAAACAAATCGCTCATCAAAGACCTCTCCTCTCATATCCAAACTAACCACCGCTATTAAATAATTTTCACTACACTACCAATTTTACCCACCAAATTGTCTCCAGAGAATAATATTCCGTTGGTGGCGTACTTGTCATGTCATGCCGAGAGTGGATCCATTATAGAGGATCCATAAACAACCATCACTCATTCAGGAAAACCAATTTCCACGACATGGAAATGTTTTTAGCAAAAAATACTTTTGTAAGAGGGGTAATTTTCGCAAAGTGAATGCATAAGTGAAGAGAATATTCAATGGATATTTTGTTAGGAAGCATACTGTCTTAAACATTTCCCCCAGAATGGAATTCCTCATCGAATGATTGTGTTCTCCTCATTACCTTCCTTACCAGGTTGTGAATCACTCCCACTCCAATTTCTCCACATGTCACTCAGTTTTACTTTCCCTCATGGTGCCGTAATGAATGACCCACCATAATAAATTTGTTCTCATGGGGAAATGTTCCTCAAACTAACCCTAAGAGGCAATCATGGGGAAGGTCTTGGTGGGGGGATAAATTTTGTGAGCGATAGAGCATGGCGGGCGATAGGGTCTACCTATCTCCCTCCCCCCATCATGGTACTCCTCTCATCCTACCCCCACCCACTCTCCTCATCCAGTGAACTGCCAACATCAAACAAGTGACCCTCGCCATTATGCTTTTTTGACATTTATTTTTTTTCCTACCCCTTCTCAAAAAGAAAATCAAATCTACAAAAAGGGAATCCATTTTTTTGCATTAATGATTGCACCAGCACTTTTCCAAAACACTTGAAAATTAAATGAGAAACCGAATATGTTTTATAACCGAGACCGTTCTCGAGGAGGCGCTGGAATTTGGACCAGATAACAAATGAGGTATGGTGCCTGTATAACGAGCGGCGTCGCCTCGACTAGGATGATCCCCTCTCTGGGTGTCCATAAGGAGGTGGCGGCGGGAGATGATACAGGCGCCATAAATCCCCGTCGATGACTTCCAGCTGCGTATCATCTAACTTGACACGATGCAACCATGAATCCCATTCATGAGGCCCCATACGTCAGCATGGGCAAGCTGTCTTAATATTCGTGGGGCGAACTCCCTAAATTTCCACAGAATATGTGGAAGATTTCTCCACACTATATGACACAAACTCGATTCTTTTATGCATCCTCAAGGGTTTCTTACAAAATCGACCAAGGTGAAGGGGGCGTATTTTACACTGAAACCCGGATAGGCGGGCTCCAGGAAACGGTACAAGTTGATGCCTTCCGGCTTTCCAATGCCTTCCAACAACAACTGCACCACATCTCGCTCCATGGTCCACGGCGGGTCCGGTACTGGAGATCTTCCACGGACTTCGACTTCGGGTGACGGCGAGGGGGGAGACTTCCAGACATCATTGTGGCTCCTGGGGATCCAGAAGGACTTGTTGCTAGGTTTAGGGATTTATTCGTGGTGAAATTATTTATGGAATGAAAAATTTACATGCAATGACAATTGAGACTTAATTTATGCTACTATATATCTCCAATTTACAAAATCACATATGTAAGCAAGCAATTGAATTTAGTATTTTTTTCTTTCTTTTCAGTTTTTTTTCTTCTTGATAACACCCCTAGGCACACTGTGGTGAAACACTCGTTGGAACGCATCGGCCAATACCGTGCGCGGCGTCGGTCCGATATCAACATTGTCCCCCGGCACTGCCACTCTTCCAGGGAAACAATGTGTGCGGCGTGCAGTCTGGCGAAGTCCTCGTCGATGTGCCTTTGCATGAAGAAACGTTGAGTTTCAAACTATGCCGAAAGCGTTTGCGATTGACTGTATCGGGGAAAAACCTCTCCGGATATTCCAAAAACCGCTGCATGGTCACGGAGGGGTGGGGGTCCACGACGTACCCATGCACGTGATAGATGTTGAAAAAGTTCCAGGCACCGATCGAGCATTAGTCGTCACGAGCCCTCTCGAGGACAGCCTCCACCGTACTGTTCATTTGTCCAAGACCATGACCCATGTTCTGGTACATCCTTCGCTTCCATGGTCAATCCTTATGAGTTTTGAGACCTAGAAAGAAATATAATATAAAAAAAGCCCACTCCGCATGAAATAAGAAGGGGCAAAGGCTTACTGCCATGACTAGGATGGGGGAGAGGGGGGCGAAAATGTTCTTAAAAAAGCACAGCCAGGAGGAGCCCGAGAGGTTGGAATAGGGTGGACCCCAGAGGCTTTCCCAGAGTAGCGCCGTCGGCGAGAAGAAAAGGGGCGGCCGTGGGGAGGGTGTCTTCCAAGGGGGAAGTGTTGTCAGAAGGGGTACCAATGCCTGCAGGGCCCTCTGTGGTGGACCACTTGCGCATGCTCGTTGGACTTGCTTGATGTTCTAATGGTGCTCTTGTGAGGTGTATGTCTTCAGTACTTTCTCCTTCCTTGGTGTTGGTTGGTTGGGTTGACTCTGAGAGCTCAGGGGACCCCGAAACATCAGGTTCTGTGTGTGCTTGAGAGTTCCCTGAGACACTTGGTAAAGCTGGTGCGGCTCCAGTGGCATGTTCGTGCTGTTTTAGACTCTCGATGGCAACTAGCATTGCTGTTAACCAAGGAATTTCAACGTGCTGAGGTGGCCTTCCCCTGGTATAATAGCTCGCACAAACGTTACTTAGACTGGTTCCACTGCAAGGTACATATCCTCCAGATTGTCCCCCTAAATAGACAGTTTTGCGTCCGATTGGTCTCCATTTTTCCATGAAAGCGCCCAGAGCTTTTTTAAGCTCGTCCACGTCTTTATCAATGCTTTGCTTAACCTCAGTTTCAGGGATGCATTTTCCACGGACTTTGTCCCACACGTTTTGAAACAGGTCTGTTTTCTCTTTCACCAGTTGGCCGCTAATTTCTTGGTCTCCGTACCAGTTACCGCTCCCTAGTGTTGGTAGTTCACACCATCCACTACCGCCTTGGCCAGGGGTGCACAGACACAGAATGGTACCGGCAAGACTCTCGGCGAAGCAACCATGGCCCCCGTTGCTGTAGGTGCACAACAGCTCTCTATCCACATGACCCTTGCACGTCCCTGTCACGCTCACTCGCCCCTGTTGAACCGTCAGCAACCCATTCCTACTGCCATAAAGTGCTTTCTCCATTTCACTCTTGACCTGTTCACTTGTGGTGGTTGTGTTGAGAACCTTCTCCGCGTGCCTCAGGACTGTGCAGAGCGCGTTGAATGCATCCTTACCGTCATGTGCCTGAGCCCGCGTACTCATCCCCATGCTCAGCACCATCCACAGGACCAGGGTTTTCATCCCCAACACTAAAAAGAGTTTCATCCTACTTACTTCCCTGAAAGAAAACATGGAGGAAAAAAAAGTTTCCTTGAGTGGGAATACATGGGGTTAAGGTTAGGGGGAAGGTCTTCTGTGAGGGAGGATAAGACTTCTGGAGTGTTAAAGCAACGACGGCGCCAAGGAGGCCCGAAAGGGGTGAATTTAAGGAGGTGTTGATGTGTCGGGAAAAGAGGGAAAGGAGAGGGCTACTTTCCTGGGGATCTGAAGTGCGGGAGGCGTTATGGGTGGATTGAATTTGAGTAGGGGTGCCCGCCTCCCCATATGGTGCCTCACCAGGTCCTGATGGGGAGGCGCTGTTCGAAAAGCCGGTGGGGTTGATGTCGGTGGGGTGTGAATTGAAATTCGCAGAGGTTTAGGACGTCTTGTAGGGCTTCCTACCACTTGGGAGAGGTCCTGCCGGAGGCCTTATGGTACAAGGTGTAGTCCGAAACGATACCATCACTCCACTCTCTGTCATGGCCAGATGAATGGCCTCGTGTCTCGATTGGGGTTGTGTCGTGTGCTAGCTTCCTTTGCTTCATCAAAGTGTTACGGGCTTGCTCCAGAATAACGTTGTCCACATAGCAAACCACGGGCTCCACCGACATCATTTTACTCATTGGGCAAAGCGTCTATCAAACTCTGGAAAGCCTCCCAGGCAGACTCGCTACTAAAAATCGTTTTCCCCAAAGCTTTCTTCAGTAGCTCAGTAGGACCTTGACCTTTATTACCACATTTGCGAACAGATGCAGCAAGGACATTGCAGAGTGCCCTGTGTGCTTCTTCATTGTGATTTCTCGCCAAACTCCCATAACCACAAACCCCACCACCATGCAGAAGTGCATCATCGTCACCTAACTTATCTTTCCCTACGTCAAAGGACCGAAACCAATAAATGAAGAATAAGAAATGTTTCTATCCCATCGCGCACAAACACAACACCACGCACAGATACAAATCAGTAGACAAAAATCACCTCTTTCATTCAATAATCACACACAACTCATTCCCTAAAAATAAATGCCCACACGAAAACCACATACTCCACTTTATTGCGCTTATAATTCTTATCCTCCAAATCGTTTCCAGAGAAGAATGTATTATTTGGAAAGAACTGCACATCTCAGAGAAGGAGTGTTTCAACAGTAGTGGATCCATGAACACCCATAATTATTCCAAAAAGAAACAATCGCATGACATGGAAATGTGTTTGCGGAAAAATAAATTTCTAATGGAAGGGCATTATCCAGAGTAAATGCAATAATTGAAACAATTTTTAATGGAGGATGTGTTGTGGAGCATGTTGTGTTCATTCGTTTTCAGATAGCATCCTCCGTCGAAAAGTGTAATATCCTCACTCGTCTTCTTGATGGTGTGTATTCATCGACAAAGAGAACATAGTTTGTAAGAAATTTTTGCACTTTCGAAGCATCATACGGAGCAGTGATTCACTGCCATCCACATACCCATCACCCGTAGTACTCCAATAACTTTCACTCTCCCCCAAGAGCTCTCCTCCTCGGATGAACTGCTATCAAGAGATAATGACTCACCACCTGAACTCATTCCGGACATAAACTACTGCTCTCCCCTTAACCATGTTCTTTACTTTAAAAAAATAAATAGGGGTAAATATTCTTGGGTAAGAAATATACTTCACAGAGAGGGTTAGGGTTAGGTGGAGAAGATCCATGAACACCCATCATTCTCCATAAAAAAAAATCCCATAACATGGAAATGTGTTGGGAAAGAATACATTCTCATGAAGAAGCGGCATTTTTCCAGAATGAATGTAATCATGAAAAAAATATTCCATGGAGAATGTATAGTGTGGCCTACTGTCTTAAATATTTCCCATCGAAGGGCATTCACTTCTCTGAATGTGTATCACTACCATTCTTCTTTCCCTCCATGACACATTTTCCACATTTCCTCATTGTGCGGTGATCATAGACACCCCCGTAATTAGTTTTTTTTCATTTGAATACGAGTTATCTCAAACAAACTCTGCAGAGCAATCATGGGGAAATATTTTGGGGTAATGGAGTTAATGAGCGATAGTCGTTGCCTCAATAGCGTGAGGGTCTTCGGGACACCGCGCTACTATTTATGTTTTTCTTTTGCTTTCCAGTTGCATCTCATAAATTCCTAAACAAAATATGAAGAGGAGGGGAAAGGAAAAAGATTAGGAAGCAGCACCTTATGCGTTGGGGAAATATTATGGTAATTTTTGTGCAGTGATTTTTTATATTAAGAGTGCGGCACTGAGAAGCCATGAATATGGCGGGGTTATGGATGTGCTGCTTATCTGGCCTATTGGTGCCAGTGGGGCGGACATACTTTCTGGATTCTCTTGCTCGGTCTTGATTGTTTTTGGCATTGCAGATTTTAAAGCGGCAGTGTGTGGTACCTTTAGGGATTGTAATTTCTTTTTATTCTCTCTGTTTTTTTTCATATCTTCTTGTTCCTTTTGTTTTTTTCTTTGTTCCTCTATTTTGTTGGCGTCCTCCAAGACCATCCACCAGGACTTGGGGTCCGTGGCGGGAAAGTATACCACGCAGATTCCACTCGTAGCTGACCCGATGCACCCTCCATATTCGATAACCACGGTGCCTTTCCCTAATATTTGATGCGCGAATTTTTTTTGAACCAGTTTACCAATTACTTCTTTGTATTTTTTAATGCTCTGTTCAAATCTCTTACTCATCACCTCGCAATCATGGTACGGTAACATTTTTCCATGTTACTTCCATTTGTTTTCACCAATTTCCACTGCTGTACAATTGTTGATCGCCGCTTGCCAGAAAAGCATCTTTGTTTTGTCCGCAAAGCTTGTCTTTTGGAGTTTCGCTGCCCTTAACAGTCAACGGCCACCCATTTTCCCAGGCATGCACACACAAAGCAGGTCGTGAGGCGCGGAGGTACCGGAACGACGCAGTTGAATTTGCATGTCGTTTTCCATTTCCTTAGGCGGGAAACCTCACAAGTAAACACGTGATGAGCCCAACATGCCTTTTGTGTAATCAACTGGCAAGCCGCCGCCTATTAGAGAATCAAGATTCCGAATACCATCTTTTCCAAAAATGGTTTGCGCCAATGCACTCCTAAGTGGTTCCGAGAGATTCCCTTTCTTTGTTTCCTACACATCCACAGCCGTCCGCAGCAAGCTAAAAAGAGACGCATATTCATTTCCATTACGATCCTTCTCACTCACATTTACACCTATAACGCACACAACCGTTAACACCCCCACCAAAAACTTCATCTTCATCATAACCGCTTTATAATCCTCACGTACCTTAATACCTTTTCTTAATAAACATAATTTTAAAAGAAAAACAATAATTGTTTTGTCCGTTGAGGGAATACACACAGAGGAGGCTGTACGCCTTGCTTCGTCTCCAGAAATAGAAACCATTACAAATTTATTTAAAAGAACCATTAGAATAGGGCGAACAAGATACAAATATTTCGTGGTCTTTCTTGGGTTGAATGTACCACTTGGAGGAATCCATCCCTTGACTTTCTGGTACCGTGCAAGTAATGCTCTTTTCTTCTTCAAATCGGCAGCGATCTGGGTGACATTGGCAAAGCATGTAGGACCGGCTGGCGTTTCCTCCGTGGTGGCTGTTGGCTCAGTGGCATTTTCCTCCGTGTTATTCTCACCTGATTCCTGTCCTCCCATGCATGCTTGAATTTGTTGCTCAATGCTTTCGACTTTTTCCTTGATATTTTCCTGTACTTCTTTGAAAGCCTTGAAAGCGTCCGAGGCGTTCTTGATGTGCACGATTTGTGTTGCGGGGTTTTCTGTCCAAAGTGCACGTTTTCCTTCTTTTGTGTTGTTTGCGATTTCTCCTGGACCGAATGTGATGCTGTTGAACTCCCCTTGAAATCTTTTCCCTATGGTCAAGATACCTCCACCCCACCAAAGGGACTTTTCCAGGTCGGTATTCCCTAGGATTCCACCGCTAGCCCACTTAATCAACTTGCAACCGGCGTTTGTGCTGCTGGCTCCCGTGATGTGTGAAAGCAGTCTGCTGTGCTTGATGCCCTCGATGGCGGCACCAAGGTTCGGTTCCTTGTCGTTTGGTTTTTCGCCGATGTCGACTAAGCTTTCCTCGCTGAAATCTTTTCGGCTAAAGCAGCCTTTCAAGTCTCCAACCATAGCTGCGTTACCATCCCCCAAGCAGTACTTGTCACCTCATTTAGAATTCGCAAATGCAGTGATGAACTCTTCCATGCGTGCAGCGGAATTAGCAGCGCAGGCGACAGGTTTTGAGGCTTCTCTCTCTAATTTCTCCACTTCTCCTCGGGCTTTGTCTATTTCCTTTCGGACATGTCTAAACAGGAGGCTGGTAATTTTGCACTCCTCGGAGCCGCTCCCTTTGGATTTGGACTGAATGAATTTGGACTGCCACTCCAGCAACTTCATTTCAAGATGTGTAATTTTTTCCACTCCGTTCTCCACCTGCTATGTGGCCTAGGGCGTGACGTCCTTTAAGGTTTTGCTTAGAGTGCATATAGCCGCGCCGGCTTTGGTAGGGATGGCCTTGGGGCCGTCGCAAAATGCAGTGTCCGGAGATAACAATATTACAACAGAAAGAAACAGCCACCACGTTGAACGTGGATCCATCAACATCGCCTTGAGCTCATGTCCTTAGTTCGCTTGCCTTCCTATAGTTAAACATGAAAAAGGTTAACAAAAATTATATCGTTTTGCGGTAAATACGACAGGAAGAAAATTATGTTACAATCTTGAAGTTTGTATGTTCAGTTTGAATCACTGTAATAGTAGAAAAGCAATGAGATACAAAAAATGCATGACGCCTTGGGCGTGGGGACTGGGGCTTCCAGATGGAAGTGGACCTTTTTCTTTATGATACCGTGCTAGTAGTGCGTTGGCTGCCTGCAATTCCGCCTTGAGCTTCACGGCGTTTTTAAAACAGGACTGGGTTGGTCTATCCTCCATGGTCTCGTTGGAAAGGCAGGGTTCAATCTTCTTTTCGATTTTTTCAATTTCAGTGAATTTTTGTGCGATTAGTGCCGCAGCGTCTTTGAAAGCTTGGAAGGCGGCGAGGGTTTTATTGAGGTGCGGGATGGTGTGAGGAGAGGCTGTCCAGAGGGCTTTGTTGTCTTTGGAGTCTTGGATGCCCCCGGCAACGAAGCTGTCTTTTTTTAATTCCCCTTCAAAGCTTTTCCCGATGGTTAAAATGCCACCACCCCACCAAAGCCTGTCGTGTAACGTGCCACCGAGGAATCCACTGCCTCCGTTGATCAGGTTGCAGTTGGCATGGTCGTCACCGTCGTATCTTTTCACATACCCGACCATGGCACTGTGGTTGACATTCTTAATTGCGCCGGTCAGATTTGGTTCTTCTTTGTGTGGTGTACTTTCGGGAATTCTGGCCAAGTTGTTTTCCCCCATCTCTATTTTCTCGCCTTTCGGAAAGCAATCAAACAAATTCCTCCTTCTTGCTGGATTTCCCCCACCACCTAGACAGTAGTTACTTGTTTTAGAGTCCGTCTCATCAAAGACAGAACCTGTTTTTCTTGCATTCGCAAAGACCACGATAAATTCATCCAAACGCCCAGCTGACTTTGCTGCAAGGGCCCCGGCACGGATGGCCTTTGCTGAAAGTTTATTGATTTCCTCGTTAACCTTCTCGAGGTCTGTCCGGATGTCCTCCAAGATACTTTCGTTCACTCCACAATCTGAATTCCCGTGAAAATGCAGCTTCCAGTCGAGATATTTGGATGCGTATTCGTCACGTGTTTTCTTTAGTTCCGTCAGTTTTTCTGCCGTCCAGGATGGGACGTCTTTTAACTTCCGGCTGAGTGTGCAGACGGATACTCCTGCCTCCGTGGGGATGGCTTTAGGATAATACGAAGACACACATGATACCTCCGAACAAAACATTAACCCACATGCCATAACCCACCCCACTGAACTTGTTTTCATTATCATCACTATTTTGTGGTTAATTTTTTCTTGTCGCTTCCTTATTGAAAAAAACACAAAAGAAAGAGATGCACTTTTTTAACGTGTTGGTAAAGGGGATTTCAGTTCAAGAAAATGGAGAGGAAAGTAAGGCATTTCCAGTGTTCACTGTCCCTTGGAGCAACTTTTATGGAGCATGGTGAATGTTACTATATTTTTTTCTAGTTATATGAGAAAACTAACAGTAACCAGAATGGCAAAATTATTGTGGAACTGTCTTCTTCAATTGTCGTGTTGATGTTGGAAATCCCTTGTTCTGCTCTTGGTGTATCCTGTGTTTCTTCGGTTTGAGGTGACTGAGAGACACTGGTTGGTGTCGGTTGCCGAGGTTGCATGCTTTTTTCCTGAGTGGTTTTGAGTCCATTGTGAGCCTTTAATTGATTTTCTTTTTCGGCGGCGAGTTTTTTCTTTGCCTCCCATTTCTTGTGTTTAGGAATGGCTTCCTCCAGTTCATGCCACCAGGGTTTCTTTTCGCATTCTGGAGCATATTTGACTCAAACTCCCTCCCCAGGTGCTCCACGACAATTGTACGAGTTAGTATGAGCACCTAAGTATTTATTGTTACCTTTATTCCCCAGTTTCTCATGGAATGTTTTAACAGCTTCTTCCAAAAAGTTTCCATCTCCATCTTTCAAACAGTTTTTGACAATTGTTTTCCATGTCTCGCCTAAGTGTTCTCTCTGCTGTTTTTCGTTGCCAAATAACTTAGTATTCCAGCCTTTACTACCATATCCCCATGTATTTTTATTCTTCCAACATAGTGTTTTATCCGGAGCACCGCTAATCAGCCACCCGTTCTGTCCAGGGGTACAGAGGCAAACCAGGTCGTGTGGCGCGGATTCACCAGGATAGTGCTTCTCACTGTTATTCTCACACAGTCCACACCACGTTTTGCGGGTATTTTGGGTGTCGCTTTTTACCGGTGCATTGTAATCGACAGGCATCTGGAGCCCGCTACGAACATCGGGACTGCCATCCCCACCCCCAAAAATGGTTTTCTTTAAAGCTTCTTTCAGTGGACTGTCTGAGTTTTTCACATCGTCCCACTTCGCCACTGCGGCCCGCAGCAAATCGCAAAGTGCATTATGCGCCAATTCATTATGATTCGTTGACACATCCTCAGCAACGACCACCATCACAACCTCGAAAAACATAACCATCCAATATTTTATAATCATACCCACCATACTTTTCTACCCTAACCAAAACAGAAATAATAGCTTTTAAAAGAAAACACCACGCCCAAACACAACTCGTCTGTTGAATACAACCACTCGAACACTAACACCCCCATAAGACACATTTACCTAAACCAAATAAAACAATAAACACGCCGAACTCCATTTCATTGAGTATATTATTATTAACCCAAAACTTCTTTCCAGAGAGACATTATTGGGGGAAAAGTGTACATCCCACAGCGAGTGTGATTCCATAATAGAGCATCCATGAACATTCATCACTCATCAGAACACAACACCCAACAGAGAATGTCTGCTGAGGCGCACTGTCTTAGAACTTCCCCCTCGAATGTCATTCCCCCTCCAATGTTTGCTGCTCCCCACTCATCTTCCATTGTATGGTCACTCCTCGACAAGGGGAATCGTCTTTCCAAGTAATCCGCGTACTTCCGAAGAATTATTGAGAATAGTGATTCACTGTCTCCAGCACTCCAGTAACTCCTGGTACTACTCTCATCCTCCACCCAAAAACTTTCCTGCTCAAGTGAACTGCTAACAACAGAGAGTATCCATCACCTCGGGAGCTTTAGAACATAACTAGTCCCTTCTTTTAACCCTTCTCAAAAACAAAATAAAATCTAGGAAGAGGAAAACCATTTGTTGGTATGAAAATTACACCAAGGTATTACGACAACATCCACACGTTGCAAAAGCAACTTTGGAATGGAAGGTGAAAATGTATAACTTATAAACAAGACCGTTCTCGAGGAGGCGCTGGAATTTGGACCAGATAACAAATGAGGTATGGGGTCTGGATAGCGGACGGGATCGCTTCCACGAGGATCACACCCCCTCTGGGTGTCCATAAGGAGGTGGCGGCGGGAGATGATACAGGCGCCATAAATCCCCGTCGATGACTTCCAGCTGCGTATCATCTAACTTGACACGATGCAACCATGAATCCCATTCATGAGGCCCCATACGTCAGCATGGGCAAGCTGTCTTAATATTCGTGGGGCGAACTCCCTAAATTTCCACAGAATATGTGGAAGATTTCTCCACACTATATGACACAAACTCGATTCTTTTATGCATCCTCAAGGGTTTCTTACAAAATCGACCAAGGTGAAGGGGGCGTATTTTACACTGAAACCCGGATAGGCGGGCTCCAGGAAACGGTACAAGTTGATGCCTTCCGGCTTTCCAATGCCTTCCAACAACAACTGCACCACATCTCGCTCCATGGTCCGCGGCCTGCATCTCGTGGAATTGAATGTATGGGTTTCCATAGTTAACCTTTATTCAGCTTTCTAGAAAGAGAGAGGGGAATGGGTGATAAAAGAACGATTTAGCATAGAAACCTCTTTATTGCCGTGAGGCTTGGCGGTACTGTGGTTATTTTTTTAGGTGAAGAAAGAAGCACTGACAAACCACAGGGGCTGGTTTATGTGGGTGCTGCTGCGGAGGTACTGGAAATGCGCACCGTAATTTTCCTCCATGTTTTGGATGCCGGATCCTGTGGTGTCGGTGCTGTTGGTGCTTAACCCGTCGCTCGCAGTCATGACCTGTGTGCCGTTGCCCTCTTCTTCTGCCGTGGTGCTGTCTCCGGTTGGATCCTCATGGCCTGGTGGAAGTATTGGCACGCCGTCCCCCGGTGCCGTTAGCATGGTGTCTCCCTTCTCCTCGGGGGAGGTGGTGGGAGAGGGCCTCTTGGGTTTTAGGTGCAGATGAGCGTTCTACGAGGAGTTGTGCTTCGGTCTTCCCATGGAGTGTCTCTTTCAGCTTCTTCCACCAAGGCTTCTTGAGCTGATCACAAGTGTCGTAGTGCACATGGATCCTTTTCTCATCGCTTCCGTCGCTGGCTGTGTAGTGGTCATCGTATCCCCCAAGCTTATGACGGCCTCCCGATTCTTTTAGTGTGGCTGTAAATTTCGATATTGTTGTGTTCAGATTTTTCAGCTTTTCTTCTATATTTTGGCCCCCTAACACACTCTTGTCTTTTCTTTTGTCCAAGCACACCCAGACAACCGCTTTCCACGACTTCTCTAAACCCTTGTTTTGGCCGTACCCCTTGTAGGCATACCACCCCTCATATTGATTATTCACCATCTCTGCCCTTACTTTGTGACACAGCTTGAATCCTGTTTCCCAGTAGGTCCACCCGAACCAGTAGTAAAAGGGCTCGCTGTAATATCCCGGGGCACATAGGCACATGAGGTCATGCGTGATGGACCTTCCAGGGTAGTACCGTTCGCTGTTCTTGCAAGAACCGCACCATTCCTTCCTGTTTCTTAGCTGCTTGTAATCGTTTGGAAGTGTTTCCGTGATTTATTGGAGATCCCTCTTACCATAATTTCCAAACAGGGCTTTGTCCAATGCGCTTTGTAAGTCACCATTGGGGACCTTCTGTGAGTTCCTGGATGCTTCCCACAACTCAGCCGTGGCCTGGAAAACGTCACAAAGATGATTATAATAGAATCCATTGAAATCTGACCCATCTTTATATGGACGCCCCCTTGGCCCCCTCCTAACCATGGCACTCACTACCCCCATAACCATGAAGAACACTATCGTCCATAACTGAATCTTCCATGTTATCATCTTCCTACCTACCACAAAAAGTCGTCGAAGAATGACAATCATTTCTCACACACAAAGAACAAAGAAACCACTATGAGTAAAAAAACCTCGAATATCAAAGATCATCTCCCACACTCACTTGTCCTCCAACCACCCATTCCTTAAAAACAAATATATCACAATAACCACGACGGATTCCTGTTCGTTGCGCTCACAATTCTTACTCCAGACTGTTTCCAGAGAAGAAATACTGGGAGAAGAGGAATACATTTCCAGAAAAAGAGCATTACAATAGTTGATCCATGAAAACTCACAATTATCACCATAAAAAACAATCCCATGACATGGAAATTTCTTTGAGGGAATTCACTTTAACTAGAAAGGGTTCACTTCTCAGCGTGAATGTGATGATGAATACAGTACTCAATGGAGAATTTGTTGTGAGACAAACTCTCTTTATCATTCCGGTCGGATGGCATTCCTTTTTCGGCAAGCGTGGTCTCCTAGTATTCATCACCGGAGTAAATATCACTACCACTTTCCCCCCACCATAACGCTCGGCGCCACTTTCCCTCATTGTGCAGTAATGATAGAAACCCCCGCAAGAAATGTATTTTCGCATAGCTGCCACCTCCCTCAAAGCCCTAACACTACAATGAAATCATCGGGAAATAGTTGGTGTGTGTGGGGAACAAGAATGAAAAGTTATAGGCATTGCCTAAATAGCGTGAGGGCCTTCAGGACTCAGTGCCCCTCCATGTATGCTTGTTACCTTCCAGTTGTTTGCATGTCTTGCTTAACAATGATACATAAAAACAGAAAAGTGTGTGTGGAAGGGAATTTCCTCTGTTTACATAAGCTCTATTCCTGGAGTGGGTGCTCTACACTATGAGTGCCTTTTTCCCCTATGCCAAAGAAGAAGCCAAGACATTTTCTCTCATGGCAGTCCCTAGCTCATACACACCCCCGGCGATGCTTTTCTTACCAGATTTTCTCGCAGGCGGACTCCAGGATGGTTCGGGTGACCCGGCGCAGCTCCCGGCTAAAGGTCCCCCGCATACCCACCCATTGGTCCAGCGTTTGGACACAGACATGATGCAGGTACTGGTAGTCGTGTATTACAATGCTCTCGAGGGCTTCCAGCATGGAGGGCATGGCCAGGAGGATGTCCTCCAGCGTTTTTTCATGAGGTAGGTACCGGGCCGGTTCTTTAAGGAACGCGGCCGGGCTGACTGTGGGCAGGGTCGTGGTGTCAAATTGGAAGCTCCATTTCTCCACCAAGAAGTCAGCGAGTGGCACGAGCTCCCAGAACCAACACCCCTCCCGTAGCACCTCTTGGATCCCAGAAGACCATTTCAGTATCACTGGCCTCTGCGGTGGGCCACTTCCATCCAAAAGAGCCGCGTCATGGTTCTCGTTGGTGCTGCTGTCCCGGTCTTCCTTGTCACTTTCGGCTTCGGCACCGCTCGCGAGGCGGAGGGTGGAGGGGCGGACAAACGGCGTCGTGGGCACGTCTATAGCTGTCTCGATGGCGTTCCGTATGAGGAATCGGGGGAGTCTTTCCATCTGGGTGTGCTCCTGCCGCTTCGCCAAGTCCAGCAACGTGGTGATGTTTCCCCAGGCCAAATACTCAATGGTCGTGGGCATTTATATCCGCAACCGGGTAATCAAGCGGTGGAGTTGTTGCATCACTTCTTCCCGAAAAGGGGTGTCCAGAATGAAGAGTGCGGAGTTCCGGAGAAGGCAGCCCAGACTATAACCGTTTCTGTACTTCTGCTTCATGTCGGGACATAGGGGGCGCAGAAACTCGTACAAGTGTATCCACTCAGGGTTCCGAATGCCTTCCAGAAGGACAACACCCACATCCGTCTGCATGGTCCACGGTGAGAACCTGGGGGATTCTTCTCCACTCACAACCCCAGATTCCGAAGGACTCCTTTCCTTCTGGGTTTCCCCTCTCTGGTGGTTTTGGACCAGCGCGTCTTTTCCGTGTGGAGAGGACCACATCCAACGACTCCACATCCGAGAGGGACGCTTCTCACTGGCGTCACCTAAGCTGCGTCCAGGGAGGGAGTTGGGACGCCTCTCTCGTAGGTGGAACCATGCTCCATACCTCCACATTCGGGAAACTGTTTTCTTGTCTCGGTGGTGTGGGTAGGGACGAGCAGGAAAACGAGGACACAATCGCTTGACACCGCTCTTGGATGTCTCGCAGGGCTTGGTTCAGTAGGCTTCGTGGAATCATATCTACTACTGCCGACGTTCCCTTCTGAGACCAGTCCTCTAGCGTCTTCACGTTGTACGAGTATAAATCGTAAGAGTTTTGAAGCAGTTGTTCACGCAGGCGCCGCCGCATCTGACTCATGCCAATCCAAATATCAGCCCGCCAATCCGCGTTATCTATTCACAGCTCGGGGTGCCGGAGAAAGTCCCCCGTTGTGAAGCTCGCCACTTTCTTTTTAAAGTCCCGTTAGTGCGGCTCAAGAAATTGTTTTTTCTCTAGTCTTGGCTGCGCGCACAGTTGCTCCATTAGAGATATTTAGAGGGGAGTATATCCAGTGGCTTCCGAAAATAAACTGTTAATTAGTTTTTCGTATACAACTACATGAAAAGTGTGTCATTCATGCTGTAGACAAATTGACTCTACAGGGTGAACAAATATGAGTATATCTCATATCAAGCAGCGCAACCAAGCGCAAATGGCATTCGACAGAAGCACAAACAAATATGTGCAACGCGAGAGTGACCTTTTGAAAAGGTTCCATTCGACACTCTTTACGGCGCTTAAGTGAGGTGCCGTACATATCTATTAACATGGTTCTGTTATGGCACAACACTCCTTCCCCAGTATTAACTGGATCCTAAATAGCATAGAGGAGCCGCTTATTCAGGTATTATTGTCAGCTTTTTTAAATTGGTCGCCGACAAACTGGTGTCATTTTGTGAGATGGTAAATGACAAAACCATTCCAAAGTTAAGCTTTCTTTTGTGGGAAAAGAAAGAGAAACCATACCCAAATTTTTTGACAGTTGTGACGATAACCAGAAAGTTACCGGTGGTAAATTTAGCTTCCTGAGGAAAAAAGCATCTCAGTACTAGACCCCGGTGCCACGTTGAGGCATTTACCACTACCGGGATTTGGAATGCTTTTTTTTGTTGTTTTTTGTAATCTCACCTGCGCGCGTCGCCGTCCTCCTCCCAAACAAGGCCAAACAATGTGTGCAGCAGCGTCAGTAAATTTTTGCTCTGTAGTAGCATCCATTGGGTATACTTTCCCTCTTTTAGTTCATCCAGTATACCCATATCCTGAAGTATTTTTCGCGCTTCGTTGCATTCATGCAGAATGTGGTGAAGCGTTTCCATATTTCCCACGTCAACTAACGTCGTTGGTGGTTGTACATCTGACATGTGCGACTTTCTTCTGGTCCTACTATTATTTAGCCGGATGTAATGTGGATTTAGCTTGCACCTCATTCTGTGCTGCGTGGCAGTTCTCCTGTTGGAGTACTCCTCACCACAAAAATCACATTGAAGTTGCTCGGCGGGTTTTGGCTGATCACTATGCTGTGTTTTGCAGGGTGTTTTTTGTAAATCCAACGAAGACAGCATCGCAGTATGGGCAGGGTCCTCGTCTCCGGTTCTTATTTACCCTTGGGCTCTCCTCAGTTTCTTGTACGATGTTACTGGATACATCCAGGCCTTCTTCCGGAAGAGAAGAGCGTGACAGTACCGCGGCCTGTTCTGGTGTGCGGTTGCACAACCTGCATGTCTGCATGCAGTCCCTCAGACTCCAAAATAAACGTCCAAAATATTCTGATTCTCCACAACGAGCTCTAGCCAACTGGACCATTTCTGGTCTGGTTAACTTCGTACCATCAATCAGGTCCAGTCCACTAAGGTCTGACGGTTTCGCTCCACATAGTTTGTAGCCATGCGTGCCAGTTCTCAATAAGGGGAGCCACCGTTTTTTGAGTTGCCTGGTGATGAGAGCCTCAAGATCTTTGTGCCATAGTGGTTTGACTTAGGGTTCGGTGATGTGACCATTCTCCATGCATTGAGTTGCATATTCGTCTGCCATCTCATTCACTACTACTCCACAATGACTGTGGCAGAATTGAAAGTGAATTAACCATCCGTGCAGTGTAAGCTCAATAAGTCTAGTCCATATCACATCCTCCGTGTAGTCACATTGACTTAGCGGACCTTTGCTTAATGCATTCAGGAGGGATTGGCTATCTGTGGCAATGAGTAACGTCTTATGTTTGACACCCGCCATTGGCATAACCAACCTATCCAGGGCCAATAGCATCGCCACGGACTCTGCACTGTAACTGCTTGATACCGATCCACGGTTTACGCTGACTTGCTTCATCAGTACGGGATGCGAAACTGATTTAAACAATAGCCCGACACCGGCCGGCATGGGTGATTGAATACCACCATCTGTTGCAATCAACCACTGAAAGTGGTTGTGCTTACCAATCTTATGTAGACTGGTCCCTCTCTTTGCTGAGAGGATTGCATCTTCGTGTGTGAGAGATGTGTCGTATTCCACAGTCAGCTCAAGCGTCACTCTGCTCGCTTGGGAAACTGACCATGGAGGAACAGCAGACTTGAAGAATCTCCTTTCCCTAACGCTGTTTCGGTTGACTCCATATTCTTCGGTTAAATCATCGACTAGTGAATACATCGTCTCTCGCGATATCGGTGATATGCGAAAACCTTTACGCGGGGGGGGCTCTGGAGGTGGACGCCGAATCCATTCTTTTTGGCATGATCGAACGCGCTCAAATAAAGCAAAGCGCGCCCTTAATGCAAGAATGTGTAACGGCGTCATATTCGCCTCCAGGAGCGCAGATTCCGTGTCAGTCATCGATAATGCACCACTTACTATTCTGACTAGGCTCGCATATGCCGTTTGGAATGCTCATCAAAGGGCTCATTTTCACATTTCTGAATGTTGTGGAAGAAAGTGAAATTAAACATTTTTCGCCATAATTTTTATTTTTATTCAGTCATCGTGTAGTAGTGACGGCTATGTGTAAGTGTTTTTTAGTATCCGGTCGTTGCTAGGTGGGGATTTTCCCCATAACCACCGTGGACATAGCTCTTTTTCCCTATCCTGAGAAAAAGTAACCATGAGGCGGTGGCCATTTTCCGAAGTGACATGCTGAGGAGGGAAACGTAGGTGGTAGAAAGGCCTTAAAGATGAAGAGAACCTATTCAAAGAATCATTGAAAAAGATGCCATGGGGTTGTGTTTGTGTGCTCTTCTTTATTGCCTTATCCCTTCTTAATCCTGGAGAAAAAAATTTGTGATCGAAAGGTTCAATTGAAGAGAGTAACGGATGGTCTGCTTGTAAATTTCTAATGAGGTATCGATATAATGCAAGAGGTGTTTTTTAAAATAAACGTATTTTTCAGATAAGCAACAGGGCCGAGATGAGCCATTTTGGGCTACTTATAATGGAGCCGTTTGTTTCGTTATTTTCTGGAACCGTGAAATTGTTCTCTGTTTTTTCTGTTGGATTTTTGTGTATTGCTGTGTGCTTCTCCATTTCAGGTTTCAGGAACTGTTGAGGTGCGGGTTTGTATGTTTCCTCCGGAACTTCAGATTTTACGGATGCAGCCGAATTTTTGGGTGCAGGTATGGTTTCTATCGGTGGTATTTTTGCTGTAGTTAAATGTTCGGCTTCGGGTGAGGGTAAGGGTAAGGGCGTACTAGCTTTCTTTTTCTTTTCTTCCTCCAAACGAATCAAGGTTAATTCTTCGACCTTTTTCAATTTTTTTAGCCAAGTTGAATTTGACGTGACTGTGGCGCATGGAGTTTTTCCGTCGCATGTGTCGCTATCTTTCTTGCCCAATGTTCCGTCTCTCTTATTTAGTTTTTCTTCCAGTTTTTTAAGTGCTTCTGCAAGATATTTGATTTCTTTTTCTTCATCACTATCTTCATGGTAACCAAAACAATAGCCAGAAATCCCGTTAGCGCCGTCCCATACATCTCTGAATACTTTTATCGTTTGTTGATCTTCCCTCAGATTCGCATCTGACCATCTTCCGTTGCCACTGATCAGCGGTATTGGACACAAATCTTCTTGTCTTTCCGTTATAGACGTGCAAAGACACAAGAAGGCCGAGGCCATACTAACCCTTGCTGATGGCATCCCGGAAGAACTGTTATTGCTCCCGCAGACTATACTTCGTTCCGGTTTTCCATCAAAAAATTGTGGCAACTTCAACTGTTTACCTTCTACTTTTTCTCTCCTCCCTTCTTCACCGAAGAGAATTTTTTCTACTTCTTCGGCAAAGGTATTTTCGTTTACATTTTCATCACTCACACTGCTTTTTGTTTCCCATAAGCCGACTAACCCAGTCATAACCTCACAAAGCAGCTCAAAATCCTCCTTGTTACTTACCTCATCTGCGTGGGCCCCCAAAACCATCACTGCCACCATTAACATTAGTTGCATACGCTTCAGCATCATCTCACAAAATCTAATGAGATTGGAAAGCAAACAGCAGAAGAATAATGAGGTAAGTAATACTTCCAACATATCATTTTTTTATCAGTTTTGAATATAAAACTGTTTAAATGAAAAAAGTCCAATTTTTAAGCCGTCTGCTTCCATACGGCATTAGATATCGCCTTAGGAACACCTGCCTTCCGTGCCAGATCTACTCAATAATAGGTGGAATATGGCAAGTTATAGTTTGAGCATGGTAATCAATTATCATAACCATAATCATCTTATGAGGAAAAGAGTATATTTTCAATTAAAATAACAAAGTAACGAAAGAGATAAGAACTCACAGCCCATTCGCATTCCTTGCCGCGCATCTTAAATGAAAAGTGTCTGCTTCTAGCAATACTAACATTGGATGTGAAACTTGCTGACCGTTATGATAAATATAATAAGAGCTAATTTCATTGGCTACTAGGTGACAAACACGCACTTCTGCAATACTGACAAACTCACAAAGTCCTCCACGAAATTTTGCATTATTATCACCTAGACCTAGAACTAGAAATGATAGTTTCGATAATTTGTATATGTTTTTGAAGGGGCAGTATGTTTTCACTTGATCACCTAGTGCTTAACGGGATTTGAAATATTTTACCTCTATGGCGATGAAAATGGGAAGTTATCATGAAATATTGCAAATAAATGTTTCCCTTTTGTCGGTGGGTGATTCGCACTTAACCCACAGGGAATTTTTGTAACTGTGGTTTTTGTTGTGGAAATATTAAAACTTTATCACGTACACCCTAACGTTAAGCAGTGGCTTTTTCATCGGTTCTTCAGTGAGTGATGATAACCACTACCACTGTTAACACAATAACTTTTTGTAAATATTTTCCATAATACTTAACAGCTAATCACTAAAAAGCAAGTAGTAAGGAAAGATGGTGATTATAGTTGTTTAAAAAGTGTTTGTCGTATTGGGGCTTTTTGGGGAATTGATTATTATTCTTTTGTTAATTTTAGTGAATGGAAAATAGAAATGGATATAAAGGAGAAGAAGTTACTACCTTAAAAATATTTGAGACATTCTTGTCATCGACATCGGCGTTTCATCTTCCTTCTCATGGCTATGAGCAGTTCAGACGTATGATCCATTGTACATGATCACCTACCTCATCCCACCACCGGTACGTCCTTTGAAAACGTATTGTAAGTGGGAAGATAGCAGTGGGAGAGCTTTGCACACAAACACTCGTGGCTGTCATTAGTATACGAACCTTGTTCTGGACTAGGGTGAGAAAAATTGTACAAAAAATTATTATTGCGTTTAGGTGTCATCATTCAAAGGTTATTGTCCTTCTAATCTTTTATCGCATTAAGAAGCGCTACCGCGACGGCTTGGTCTGGGATGCCTCTGGTAATGAAATCTGTCTTGGCACAGTGATATTGACATCGCCAGGCATCGTGGGTTTTGGGGCCCTCCTCCCTCATGGCTTGTAAGCTGCCGATAATACTTTTCCTCAGGCGACGCAGCCTTTCGGGAGGGGCTCTCAAAATTTCATGACAACACTGGGCACCCTGGATGAATATGGGTGGTTTTTGGAGAAACGCCAACAGAGGTTACATTAAATTCATGACTCAAGAAACTCACAGGATACACGTCCTCCCAGGCTTCGCATGATTCTCGAAGAACTTCTCCAAGCCCACTAAGGAGTGTTCTTCATGTTTTGCCTCGTATTCTTCGAGAGTCGGCTTCTCCACTTGTGTGTCTGTCTTTTAGCTCTTTTAGCCTGCTAGGCTCTCCTAGAATAGCGGGGAAAAAGAGGGGCAAGTCAATGAAAAGAGCACTATGTGAGTTCAGTGGGACCAGGGGCTAGGCACTTATGCAGCAAGGGAGCCATGTCATGGCTCAAATCCCAGGGCGTGCTTGGGTTTGCTGTGGAACTTTGGAGAAGGCGTTGCAGAGGAGTAGTAAGCGCGCGAATGGAGGGATACTTCTGCTGTGAAGAGACTGAAAGCGCTGGTGCGTTTACTATTCATCCGTGTGTCCTCCCGTAGTGTTAAGGGGTCCTGCGGTGATGTTGTCGCTCCCCTGGGTCCGGGTGTGGTTGCTGTCTTGTGTGGGCCCGCTTAGGGTGGGGGACAGCCGCTTGATGCAATTTTTTCTTCCCATTCTATGTCTTCTAAGATCTCCTCTTTCTCTGTGTCTTCGCTAGCTTCTGGAGCTTATGGGGTGACTGATGGTTGGACAAGGAATAGTGCTGTTTTTCTTTTGTTGAATACGTCCTTTAATTTTTACCACCAGGGTTTTTTGCCATTGTAAGGACCATATCACATATATATGTGTCTTATCACTCCTATCGCTCTCTTTTTAATCTTCATCGTTTAATCTTAGTTTAGGTACATGCTTTCTTTCTTTAACCATTTTTCTTTTGAAATTGTCAAAGGCTTCTCTCAGCTTGGTCAGTTTGCTTTCGTATGAATAATTCCCTTCTTCACGCTTTGTCTTCCAGTCGTTTAAACAACCCCAGTCAACCGCCTCCCACGGTTTCTCAAAAACATTTGTTCCTCGCTTCCATGCCATACTCATAAGACAAGACATTTTTATTGTTTAAAATTTCGTATTCTTGTTTTCCACACAGCTTGAAGCCCGTGCTCTTAAAGATCTCGAAGAACCAGTGGACGTAATATGGCTTATCATATTTCCCATGCATGCACATGCACATTAGGTCATGCATGATGTTGCGCCCAGGCTAGTACCTTTCCTCCTGATGGCTCGCACAGAGTCAGTTCCGCCTTCAGAAAGTTGCTGAGTGTCTTGCGCGCTTCCTTATTGTGTTTTGATTACCCTGCGCTCACACTGACCTACCTTAAGCAAAAATATTGTGGAAAATCTAAAGTTCCTTATCATGTCATGCATTTTATATAATGGCTGTTTTGGGGGGAATTATTATTTCTTTTAGAAAAAGAAAGAGGCACCAAGGAGCCATAGGGGCTGGGTTATGGGTGTGCCGCTTGTCCTGTTGAGTATGCTGGTTATGTTGGTGGTGTTTCCGTGTTGCCCTAGAATGTTCTCGTCTCCGGAAATTAAGGCGGCGGTTTTAGATGCCTTTTCATGTTTCTATTTCTGCTTCTGTTGGCGTTTCTTTTCTTGCTCTTCATCATCTTTTCTTACAGCTTCTTCCAAGTGTATCCACCAGGGCTTTTCGTGCCTCTTTGTAGAGTAAGTTACGCACACTCCATCATCCAGCGTTCCGCCGCAGGCTCCGGGGTTGGTGAAGTTACTTTCCCCCAGAATTTGGTGTGTTAGATCTCCTGCAACTAAAGGGCGCAGACTCTCTTTGAATTTCTCTAATGAATCATTCAAACCTTTCGTATCTATATCGCTTTTTAAGCACGGAATGGTCACTCTGTTCCATGTTGCTGTCATTTGTGCTATTCCGTCTTCAAAGCCGTCATCACTCCAACCTGTATAGTCGCTTTCTACCAAAGTTTTAGTATCTTGTCCGCATATCGTTGCTGTTCCAGTGCGTTGTATATTTGACAGCCACGCAGTTTCTCCAGGTGTACACAGGCAAACAATGTCATGTGGAGCGGAGTGACCGGACCAAAGTGAGTGCTTACCACGGCTGTACTCACCATTATACGGCTGGCCACACCAGCTACCGCGCTTTCCGTCAGAACCCCCCTTTTGGTAAACCTCTGGCAAACCGCTTTTTAATTTATCCAAATCATCTTTACCGTCTTTTCCAAAAATAGTTTGCCCTAATGCGCTCCTCAGGGAATCGGAGAGACTCGCTCCATTTTCTCCCCATATCCTCACAGCTTTCCTCAAAACATTACAGAGTGCCTGATACTCTACTCCATTATGATCCTTCTCACCAGCATCACCGCTGGCCCCTACTGCAACAACACCACTCACAATTATCCAAAACTTCATCATATTTATTCTTGTCAACTCCCTATCTAATCGTTCCATCTATCAGAACAAAATCAGTTCTTGAAAAAAAATTTCTTTTCCATGAAAGTGACACCACTATCGTCAAGCACAACTAGATAAACTAAGATCCACATTATACTCGATGGAATTCTGGAAAAGTCCTGGGAATATGGATATGATAACAAACGGGACACGGTGAATGGATACTAGCCCCCTCCATTTGAGACTGAGGAAGGGGAAACAACCTTGGACATATGGCGCACACCTTCCGAACAAAAACATCGGTATGGGTTCCCTTCATTGAAGAACATGTTTCACAACTTCCCTGTTCTGAGAGCATCGACAATGTGCAATTTCCCGCCAGTCGTTACCTCCCCACTGGATGAGGGAGTTTCCGCCAAATCTCTTCGGGGGAAAACTGTTTCTGAGATGCGCCGGAGAAAAATCCCTACAAAAATTAAAAACGGAAAAGCAGTTGACCTTGGAACTCATGACTAGAAGAGACAAATATAAAAGGGGATACAAGTTGATGAGAAACGAATTTTCAACATCACCCCCGTAAGATCCTTATCCTCCTACTACTTCTTAATCGCAATTTCCTCTTCTTGATGTATCTTACAGAAAAATATTGTGGATGCGCTCCCCATGAAACGTTTTCCTTTATAGTAAAGAAAAAACCAGGAGATTGTCTCTCATGGCACTCCTTTTCCCCCGGTTTCAGCACCTACGATTCCTCCTGCCCCACACTCGCTTGCAGGTGGATTGGATGTTCGTTTGGGTGACCCACCGACTCTTACGGTTATGTCTCCTCTCCACACCTTCCCATTGGTCCAGCATGTGGATCCTCACACGATGCAGGTACTGGAAGTCTCGTTGAACAGAATTGTTCAGGGATTCCAGCCTATGCGGCATGGCCTGTATCTCACACGCCTCGTTTTCGTATGCTGTATGTGTCCGGTGGGTTCTTTAAGGAACGCGGTCAAATTGTCTGTGGGGCAGGTCGTGGCGTCAAACCGGAAACCTAATTCTTCCGTCATGAAATCGGCAAGCGGCGCCAAATCCGAGTACCAATACGCAGCATGAAGCACTCCTCAGATCCGGGTCGATCAGTTCCAATCCAACCGTCCCTGCGGAGGGCAGCTGCCAAGCGACACTGGAAGCGTCACGGTTGTTGCTGCTGGCGCTGCTTTCCAGCTCATCGTCGCTTTCGGCGTCGGTACCGCATGCGAGGAGGATGAGGGGGGAAACGGTGAGGACGTCTCGGGAACGGCGGGCTTGACAGCGTGCTGCACAATGGGTTGGGGGATTTCGTCGATCCGGGCATGTTCCTGCAAGTACACACACTCCTGCAGCGTTGGGATGTTTCGACGGGACACATACAGAATGGTCACGAGGATGTGCACCGGCGAGCGTGCCATCATCCGGGGGAGTTCTTGAAACACCTCTTCCCGCAGAAAGTCTTCCTGAATGCAACGGTCGGGGTTGCGGAGAGAGTCCCCCATGGTGAATCGGATGAGGTTCAGCTCCAGATCCGGATAGGATGGCTTCAGAAAGTGAAAAATATTAATGCTATCTTGGTTCCTTATAGCCGCGAGGAGCACGTAAAGCAATGCACTTCTCAGCGTCAATGAGGGAGTCCTCCAGAGCCTACTTGGTCGGCAGTACCACACATCTACGTCCATGAGCCCCGCTACCTAGCCTGAGCTGAAACTTTGCCGCTTCCTTTGACAAGGTGGCGCGTCTTTTTTTTGTTCTCGGCTTCGTTTTTCGTCACTTCCCTGAGATCCCGGCCCTTCCATAATGTGCCTGGCTTAACTTTACTTTCCTTCGTTCTGCCTATCTCCCTACCATCACAAGAAAGTCGCGGAGAAAAACGCTCCCTTAACACAATAAGATTATTGTGGGGGCTTGTCCTCTTGTAAGGCGCCTTCTTCCACAGGCACAGCATTCTCACCTGCTTCAGTCTTCCCTTCTCTCAGAAATTCCTCCCGGCATACACAAAGGGAGTGAATTGTGATAGCCTCGACCCATAATCTATAATTCCACAACTTCACTAATTCTTCTTCCAGAATGTTAGTTGTGATAATTATATAAGCATTTTCTAACCATTTTCCGTTGCAACCCTTTTCCCTAACCTTCCCATCTCTCTGTGGGGCCATGCGGCGTAGTAGGTTCCCATCTTCTACCGTTGTGGAGGTCGGGGCGGGAAATGCCCTGGACAATATAAACCTCGTGTTTGTAAGTATCCCTATATACCTAGCCCCAACGCAATGACGGAATGTGGTCAAGAAGAATATCTGATGGAATGGGGTGCACTCTTTTTTATCTATTTTTATTTGTAGATTGTGTTACTTTTTTGTTAGAGGAGGGATGTCCACGTAAGAAGGTGGTTGCCGTAATGACAGGGGCTGTGCGTGTTATTGTTGGAGGTCTAGTTTTCATCTGTGTTGGGATGTGGTCCTGGTGTTGGTTCTTCAACGTCTTCCTTTTCGAGCAGTGAAGCTTTCCTAGTCTTCTCATATATTGTTTTAGCGCGGTGTTGGAGCATGTTGATGTGGGCTTGGAGTGCGAAGGTTTTATTATTTAGTGTTTCCAGGATATTGAGGCATGTTTTGAAATCTTTCACCCACGTAATATTTTCTTCCCATTTGTCTTCGCCGTAGAATATGCAGCTGCCGCTGCAGGTGTTAGCGGACTTTTTACCGTTAAAATTAAATGCGGAATTGTTTGTATCTGCCACAGCTGTTCCAAGCATCCCGGTGTTTCGAACGGTTTCTAAGCTCTTGACTTTAACGTTCCTTCCTCACGCAACTGTGTCCAAAAACTCACGATGGAGAAAATTTCCAGCTTGTGTTGATATCGTACTCTGAAAAAAAAATTGGCACACTCTTTTAACTCTGCTCCACATCGCAGCTGCAGAGTATAGGTTTGTTCCACGACATGAGCAGTCACCGGTGCAAACACTCACCCCACATACCTTGTCTACCCTATTTTAAGGATCGTTAGGATTTGCACAAATAGAGAGAAAATCCACAATTAGATTCTTGCCGGCACTCGTGACTTCTTTTTGTTTACATGGTTACCCACAGAAGTCGTGGCTACCGCTCTCAACTCCTCTTAGCTCCCCGTGGAAAAGATCAGTTTCACTTACTCCATGCTAAACAAAGACGACTTTGTTGAACTCAACCCTTGCCCTTTCGATTTCCACCACGGGATTGAACTTTTTAACTTCGCTCCAATTTTTTTTTGTTTCCTGGGTGACCTCATGAGCGGTTATTGAGCGAGGTTTTCCCTCTTTAACTGTTTGGTTGACTCTTGCGTACCAACTTGCGGAAAAAAATTTTACAGTTTTGTTCCGTGCGTCACACTGTTTCCGGTAGTCGGTGTTTTATTTCTTGCAATTATTGGGAAGAGTTGCGTAGTTCTTTGGCTTACTTCTGTGAATCACTGTTCGAGCGAAAAAAAGCACTGAAGGCTTCGCATCTTCGACGATTTTCATGTAATCTTGACGATCAGCGTAGTGTATGGGATGATTTTTGACAACGTTGTAAATCCGGCAGAGAAGGGCAAACTGCTCCACGTTATCAGTGGCTTTAACCTCTGCACCAGTATTTCCCCTCACAACTCCCAGCAGGCTGAAAATAAAAAACACCATCACATTTATAAAACACGCCATGTCTCCCTCCTCCTTTCTTTAGTTTCACTTTGACCTCTCTAATGAATACTAGTCGTTCTTTAGAGGGATAATGGTTAACGATGAGGACGAAAGATGAAGGATTATTGTTTTGACATCTTCAAAGCGGAACTGGAAACCTTACGACAACGGCCCCCTTCCGTAACCACCAAATACAACACCATCTACAACTTCTTAATTCCAACTTATACCTGTGTCACTTTTTATAGATCAATCCGTAAAGAGAAAGCAAAATTTCTCTTCCAAAAAGCAACAACACACCAACGTGCACAAAAACAACTATTAGTTAAAATGTCATTTATCACATCCAATTAACTCCAAATCACACTTCCACTAAAAACAAATCCCTCACAATAACCACTTTCCCACACCTAACTTTCCCAACACGACGAACTTCTGAAATTGCGCTCCTAATTCTTCCCCTCCAAATTGTTTCTAGAGAAGAATCTTGTTGGGGGAGAGAGCTTTTCTTCACGGGAAGGTGCTTGATGTGAGGGGACCCATTAACACTCGCAACTAACCCAATTCCCAATAAAGAAACAATCACATGACATGGGAATTTGTTTGGGAAGGGAAACTTTATTTTCCCCAAAACACATGAATGTCTCAGAGTAAATTCATAAACAAAGAAAATACTCAATAAAAGGAGTATTTTGTGGCTTCCTGTCTTCATTATTCCCCCTCGAATTACATTCCTTTTCGGCAAGTGTGCTCTCCCCGTCACCTCCTTCACCCGAGTGTTTACCAGTATCACTCCCATTTTCCCCCGATGGCACTCTCTGACACCTTCCCTCATTTTGCGGTAATGATTGACACCCCAGCGAGAAATGTTGTTTCGTTGGTGCATGGCCTCTAATTCTCTAACCGTGAAATCAAGTCATGGGTAAATGTTTTGGGTAAGAAAATAATGATTGGGGTAGGAGTTTATGGAGCAATAGGCATTGCCTCCTTTCCAGTGCCTTTCATGCCTTTCTAACGAAAGATAAGGGAAAAAGAAAGGTATGGAAGCAGCGCCTCTTCTGCATGGTGCAGGTTAATTGTATTTACTTTGTTGTTAGGTTTTTAGATCAGGAAAACAGCACTGAGGAACCATAAATGTGGCGTGGTTATGGGTGTTTCGTTGGTCATTTTGAGTATGCTGAATTTGGCTGTGTCGTTTTCCTCGTGGAGTCCCTCGGTCTGGTTGTTGGTGTGGGGCCCAGATATTAAGGGTTGCAGGCTGGGTGTGTCTTGCTGTGACACCTCCTGTTGCTTTTTGCGTTTTTCTTCTTCAAGCTTCTTTTGTACTTGTAAAATCTCTTCTTTTCCTATAGCGTCTTGTAAGTCACTCCACCAGATTTGAGGTGTTATGGTGGGGTAGTACATGACACATACTCCCTGGCTCGGCGATCCATTGCACGGGGAATCACTAAATGTACCCTCCCCTAGTAGGTACCTATTTCCGTATAAACTATCCGTCTTTTTTACCAGAGTTTCTGTAAAATGTTTTAGGGCTTCTTTTAAATTGGATTCTTTCCCATCGCCTTCCAAGCACTTTCTGGTCACATTTTCCCACGTTGCCCGTAGTTGTTTTTCTACTTTAGCGGAATGAATCTCAAGTTGGTCCGAGTTGTCATCCCAGAAGTTTGTTTGACTTCCCCATCCAACAGCACCGCCTCCCAGAGCATCTTTAACTTGCCCGCAAAGCTTCTCTTTTCCTGTGCCACCGTTAAAAGGGAACCCGTTATTTCCTGTTGTGCACAAGCAAATCAGGCCATGTGGAGCGGAATGGCCTGATTCGCGCCCCCCACACCACGTACTGCGAGAACCACCGCCAGTCAACACCTCGTCATAATCTTTAGGCAAACTCCTTTTCAAATCTTCCAGATTCCCACCGCTTTCATTCCCAAAAATGGTTCGGTGTAAGGCCTTTCTCAGTGGCTCTAGGAGACCCTCTCCACCGTTTACCCACTTCCCCACCGCCGCCTTCAGAACTGCACAAAGTCGGTCGTGCGCTTCCCGGTTATGATCCTTCACATTAGCACCACTTTCCTGTGCACTCACCCCAATGACAACCATCACAACCATCCAGAACATCATCATTCTCCTACCCTATCCTCCTATCTCTTACTCACTCAACACAAAAACATCAATCAGTAAAAATAAAGTACCAATTCCATTCCACGAAGCAACAAGACACCACCATGCACAAACACAAATAGCAGATAAACAATCACCTCTCACATCCCATCATCTCCCAACCACCCATTCCATACAAAAACATCCGCACAGCAACCACGAAAAACTCATGTATATTGTTTATTCGTACCATCCAAATTGTTTCCAAAAAATGCACCGGGAAGGAGTGTATATGACACACCAAGAGTGGCGCCATAATAGAGGATACATGAACAGTCATCACTCATCACAAAACCGAAATCCGTGACATAGAGACTAGTTTGGAGGAAATACATTTCCATGAAGGAGGGGAGTTTCTCAGAGTGAATGCAATAATGAAAAAAATACCCAGTTGAAAATTGTTTGTGAGGCATACCGTCTTAAATACCCCCCTCGAATGGTATTCCCTCCTAGGAAAGTGTGTAGCACACCTCCTCTCCCCCACGTAATACCAGGTTTTTATTTCCCTCATTGTGCTGTGTGATGGACACCCCGAGATAAATCTTCCCTTCATAGGGATACAACTTCCCTGAAAACCCTAAGCTTGCAATGAAATCATGGGGAAACAGTCGGGGGATACGAATGATGATCGATAAGAATTTCTTAATCAATAGGAACGTGGTGGCAGATAGGGGCTTGTGGAGCGTAAGCGTCTGCCGAACCCAACCCCTCTCCATGGACACTTGTTCCCCTTCATTTCCTTTCACTCCTTCCTATACAAAAATATGATGAGAGGGAAAAAGAGATGGAGATGTGTGAGGAGATGCCTCTCTTGCCTTGGTCTACCTTTCTCTGGAGCTGTATTTTGGAAAATGATGATGTTAGCAAAGGAAAGAGGCTGCCAGGAGCGGCTGATTTGTGCTGGTTCGGAGAAAGCCGCTGGTTTCGTTTTCTGGGACTGGGTGAGATTCTTGTTCTGCTTTGTGGGTTATTTCTTCTGTCTTTCTTTTCTTTTCCGGTTCTGGTTGTGTGGATTCCTCTTCTCGAACCTTCTGCGTTTCTTGTTTGGGTGTTTTTACAGGTTCTGGGTCCCTTATAGATTCGGGTACCGGTGCGGGTGTATGTTGTGATGCTTCTTCGTATGTGTATGTTGATTTAACCTTTTTTTCGAGTTCTTCTTGGATCTCTTTGTGTTTTTCTGTGAGTTTGTCCTTTTCTTTCTGTACAAGGTTTTGGATGGTGATTGCGATTTCTTCGACATTTTTTAATGTTTCCAACCAAGTTGGTGTTTCCGTAATGGCTGCGCAGGGTGTTGAACTGTTGCAAGTGTTTTTGTTTTTGACAAAATTTTAGTTTTGTCTCGCAGTTTTTCTTCGAGTTCTTTAGCGAGTGTAGTGATATTTTTCTGTGCCTCTTCAAAGTTAGTGTATGCATCAGCTTTAATACAATTTTTTATGAACATTCCATTATGCCACTCGCCCCACACTTTTTTGAATACTTCTTTGATATCTTTTACTCTGCTTTTCTTTGGTCAGTTTAAGTCGTTAATACCTGGTAATCCACACAAATCGTCGCTAACCCTATCGGGCAACGTACACAAACAGAGGATTGTCGAGGCCAGACTGTCTGATGCTAACGGCATGCCTCGAGAGTCTCCATTGGATCCGCAGACCTCCATTCTATTTGGGTTCTCCGTAGTAAAGTATTCCGGAAAGCTCCAGACTCCATTGGCAGACCCATTCCATTTTGAACCAAAAAATATCTTGTGGATTATCGTTGCTATTTTGTTATATTCATTATCAGCACTAACATCTTCAACGTCAAGATCAAGAAACGTACTCTATACTCCCACCGTCGCCTTCGTAACATTACACAGCAAACTGAAATGACTCGCGTTGAAAACCACATCCACCTCGCTTGCGTGAGCACCCATTGTCACCGCTGCCAACACCACCATCAGCTTCGTAGGTTTCATAACCGTCCTGCAAGAAATCTTGAAATTTCAAAAGGACAAAAAATAAAAAATATGGGAATTATAGTTTCATTAATTTTTTATTTCGTGAGTATAGAGTGAAATATAAAACACCGTAGGATATCAGTATACTGCAACATTTTAAAATATAAATTATTTCAACAACATCCAACTAGGTACACCACACTACTTTGTCAGCCCCTTCAGACGAAATTTTCTACTTCTTGGGGAGAAAGCGGTTACGGTTCCAGCGCGGTTGATAATACTCATAACCAGAATGACGTTACAGAATATGGTGTAAAATTAAATAAAAAGAATAACAAATCTAGAAAAATAGCAAGAGTCAACAACTCGGCACGTTATGTTCCATCATCCGACCTCATCACTAGAAAGTTATTATGATTCTTGATGGTTATGGAATTATGTGTGGAAGTTTCAGATTTCAGTGAAGGATATAATCAGTTTCCATTAGCTATCACCTGAAAAATACGCACCACTGCATTATCTGCAAATTGATCAAGTGCTTCATGAAAATCTCCATTATTATTATCCACAGTAAATGGAGCGCAAGGTAATTTCCAACTTTATATTTCTTGAGTAAATATTTCATTTTATATATGGTTCAGGCTGCTTGATTATATTTGGAATATTGTGACTGTAGCGTGATGAAAGAAGGAAATCGTCATTGTCTGTGGTTAATAACTGTTTCTTTTGCGCGATGGCATCCCCGATGATAATCAGTGTATCCCTCACTCATTTTCCAGTGAGTAATGATGACCTTTCCCACTGGTAATACAATATCATTTTGCGGAAAATTTCCATAACCCCTAACAGCTAACCACTAAAAAAGTAACAAATAAGTAAAAGATGGTGTTTATTGTTTTTGGGGGTATACTTGTGATCTTGTGCCATCTTTTTGCTGTACATTATTATTTTTATTCATTCATTCAGAGAATTATGAATAGAACTGATAATGAAGAAAGAATTTTTTTCTCCAATAAAAAATATTAGAAACGTCCACGTCGTCGAGATCGGCTGCCTTATCTTCCTTCTCACGGATGTACACAACATTTGCCTTTCTCTTTGGCTTTAAAACCTCCACACGACTTTATAATATCCTATCTCAAGTTTTTACGCCTCCTGCGTTTTGTGAAGTAGTTTTTGAATCTTCTCTTGTATTACAATACCCCACCACAAGCTATTTTGAATTAAAATAACTATAGTCACTTAGCCTTATTTTTATCGTTGTTTTCAGGGATCAGATGTCTATATTTTACTGCTCACACTTCCCTTTTTCACTTCTTGGTTTTGGAATTGTCTCTCCCTCACCTCTGTTTGGCCCACTGTTCTCGTATTCACGTGTCCTCTTGGCTTTTTGGTATGTTTCGTTAAACTTCCCCTGTTCATGCCGCTGATTAATGGGGAAGAAGGATAAAATATTTAATTTCAAAATTTTTTATTTTTATTCAAATGCTTGGTTGTGGTGTTGCAGAAATGAAAGGGTGTTTCAGTGGTCAAGGGGTCTTGGTCGGGGCCTGGGGGTCACTGGGTAGGTGAGTTTTCCTTTGATCACCATTGGCGTGGTGATTGCCTCTAACCATGAAAAGAAATGTCAACGATATGGATAAAAGTCTTCAAAATGATCTGTTAAGGAGTGAAATTGGAAAGCAGTGGCAGTGCCCTAAAGGATATAGATGTACGATTTATGAGCATCTCCAAAACGGAAACAATTGGTGTGGGTTGTTTCTTATTCCTTTTCCTAAGCACTAAGGGAAAAATTTGGGAGTGAAATGGCTCTTTCGGAAAGAGATAATTGGGTAGAAAACTCATGAAATACCAGTGAGGATAACACATTATCTCCACAGCTGAGCTTTAAAAGAAGAATTGTACGATTAGATAAGCACGGCGGCCAGGAGGAGCCATTGTGGCATAGTTAGAGGTGATCCGTCTTCGTTGTTTGTCGCCGTAATGTTGACGATCAGTTTTTCCTCAATTGGGAGATCACGTGTTTCGCCATTTTGCGGTGACTGAGAGACTCTGGGTGTAGGTTGTGGCGTTTGAGCTTTTATTTGCGGAGTGGCTTGGGCTTCATTAGAAGTTTTCAATTTCTCCCCTTCTTTGACTGCTTTGGACTTTTTTCGCTCAGCTTTGTCTTTGTCTTTTTGGATAGCATTTTCTAACTCTTCCCACCAACGGTTCTTTGCACATCGTGGATGATACAATACGCACGCCGCAAAACCTGGTTTGCCATCGCAATCGGAATTCCCTTCTCCTAATGTGTTGTCCCCGACCCCCCTAACTTTTGTTACAAAATGTTTTAGTGCTGCTTCTAAATTGCTGGCATCTCCATCTTTTAAACATTCATTGACGACTCCGGCCCAAGTCTTTTTTATATGATCCCTCCCATTGTCCTTTTCCTCTTTATTCCAGCCGGTATACCAGCCTTTTTCCACGCTGCCGACGTCTACCCAAGTACTTTGATTTTTTCCGCACAGCTTTTCATTTTGCTTGGTAGAACTTATTGGCCACCCCATCTGACCGGGCGTGCACAGGCAAACAAGATCGTGAGTTGCAGATATCCCTGGGTGAGTTTCCCCGTCACACGCGCCACACCAGTATTTGCGGTTGTTTTTTGATTTACCGTTACCTTCTGTATTGTAATGTTCTGGCATCGGGAGATTACTATGGATCCTTCCACTGTCACCACTATTCCCAAAAATGGCTTTTCCTAAGGCTATTTTTAATTCCCTACTTTCTTCGTCTTCCACCTCATTATATTTTGCTACGGCTGCACCCAACACAGAACAGAGCAATTTATGCGCCTCTTCATTGTGATCCGTCTCAGAGTGCGTTGCCCTCATCACCATGACTCCCATAAAACATATCATTATCACATGTCCCATCATAACCATCCAACAACCTAAACGAAAATAGAAAGATAAAGCAAACAAATAAGTGAGGACGTAGACAATGCCTTATTATTACTATGTAAACGTAACACAATATTACATGATATCATATATGACCGCACAATGATCTGCATATAACATTATCCTCTCTGGGTTTACATTCAATTCAGAAATCACTACAGAACCCAGAGGTGACGGAGTTTGTGATCAGTATGTAAACAGTTATGCAAATAAAAAGCTTCCATTATTTATAAAACCCATATTAAAATGAAAAATCAACATAACTGCGCATCTTTCGTCTCCAGACCTCTTCACTGAAAGGGTGTTCTACTTTTGGTCATTATAGAATGTTGTTCGAAATTTGCAGACTCTCATAAAGAATATGATGTGGAATATAATAAGTGATTAGCCATTATCACCTGACAAACACACGCCACTGAAATAATCACAAATTCACAAAATTATTAGTGGCATTCTCCATCTTTGTCATTTACAGAATAAATCCTCAACGTAATTTTCAGAGCTTATATTACTAAGGGAAATTCTCCATTTATTATCCGAGTGCTCTACGGGATTGGGAATTTTCTTTATCCCATGTGATGATGGGGGAATGATCACGGCAGGTTGCGAATAACTGTTTCCTTGTCTCCCCCTTAACCACGGGGAAAATTTGACACCGTTACTTTTGTGGTGGCCCTATTCCCCATGATAATCAATGACCCTTATATTCATTTTTGAATGTGTGATGGTGACATGTAGCATATGTAATATGAATTTATTTTGTGGTGATTTTTCCCTGCACCTAACAGCTTATCACTAAGAGATAGCTATAAGAAAGATGGTGATTATTGTTATTGGAAATGTTCGTGTTGTATTTGTTTATTTTATTTTCCGTGAATAATGCTGTTGTTGTTTATCTAAAAAAATATTTGAAACACTCATTTCATCGAGATTTGCAGTGTCTTTTTTCTTTTCACAGCTGTATGTGGTCCACACTTTGCCTTGCTTTTGAATATCTCCGCTATGTTTTGCAGCATCTTCCACTAGGGTTTCTTGGCATTCTTCAATTTTGTGAAGTTTTGTTTGATGTTTCCGTTTTCATTACAATTTCCCTCCACGGAAAGCCACTCTGAACAATGATAACTTTATTTGGGGTTACTTGTTATTTTTATTTTCAGTCATTGGGCATTGGCTTTTCACATCCGTACCACACTTCCGGTCTTCACTTTTTTCCCTTTGGTTTTTGTTTTTCCTCACCTGTGAAGACAACTGTTTTAACATTGCCATGTCCTAATGGCAGTCTTGCTTGTTGCATAAAACTGCCATTAACTGTGCCACTGAGTGTTGAGAACAAGGTAAAACTTTTAATTTCGCATTACTTTTTAATCTTATTTAGCTGTTGATGGTAGTGGCACAGAGAAGCCATGGTATCTCAGTTTTCAATTGTTTTTTGTGGACGCCTATGATTCCCGTGTGAAAAAATTCCTATGGCTACTGTGATCATGGTGATGGATACTAAACGTAATAGAAAATGACCATGAAATGACGGCCCTCCTCCCAAATGACATGTTAAGCAGTAAAATGTTAAGGGAGGAGAGGTTCCATGCGAAATGAGAATATACGATCGAAAAGCACTATTCACAACAGCAAAAAAAACGTCGTCGCTGCGGTTTTACTCCTATCACTTTTTCCTAACCCTAAGAAGGAATTTTGGGTGTACAATGGTTCTTTTGATCACAGAAAGGTTGGTATAGGACTTATGAAATACCGATGAGAAAGACACATTTTCAGAAGGCAAAGTAAAATTGTAATATTAAATAATAGAAGCGACGAGGAGGAGCCATTGTTGTTTGTTTATGGGCATACCATCTTCGGCTTTGGTCGCGGTGATGTTGGCAATCAGTTTTTCTTCTATTGTGGAATTATGTGCTTCTTCAGTTTGCAGTGTACGGTCGACTCGTGATGTTGTCTTTGGGGTTTGAGCCTGTTTTTCTGAAGCTTCTTGTGGCCCCTTAGAGTCATTCAGTTGTCTATCTTTTTCTGTTTTAATATTTTTATGTGCTTTTTCCCACGCATTATGTTTACGGATTGCCTCTTCCAATTTTTTCCACCAGCTATTCTCTGCGCATTCGGTATGGTACTTTACACAAACCCCTTCCACGCTTGTTCCGTCGCATTCAGACTCTTTACTTTGTTCCCCTAGATATTTATTGCTTTGTCCTTTAAGGTTTCCTTTGAAATTAGTTAGGGCGTTTTCCAAATCGTTACCATACCCACCTTTAAAACAGCCTTTGACAACTTTTTCCCACGTCTCATTTAAATGCTCTCTCTCCTGATCAATTTCACCATACAACTTAGTATACCAGCCCTTGAATACTCCGCCGGTTGGTACCCAAGAATCTTTACTTTGTCCACAAAGCTTTTTGCCGCTAACACCACTAATCGGATGCCCGTTCTGACCAGGTGCGCACAGACAAACCAAGTCATGAGTGGCGGATTCTCCAGGGTTGTGTCTCTGATTGTTCTTATTGCAACCTCCACACCACTGCTTGCGGTTGTTCTCGGTGGTGTTTGGACCTTTTTTTGTGTAGTCGTCTGGTATCGGAAAACTGCTAGGGTCTTCCTTAACGCCATTGTTCCCAAAAATAGTTTTTTCTAAGGCTTCTTTTAGTGGGCTACCTGATCTTTTTGCCTCATTATACAACGCAACTGCTGCTTTCAACACAGCGCAGAGCTTGTTGTGTTCATCTCCATTGTGATTATCAGTCTCCGAACGAGTTGCCCCTATCCCCATCACTGTTGAGACCAGCACCAAAAACCACTTCATACATTTCAACGTCATATGCATTACCTAGTGACATAATACTCAAAAGAAAGTGAAGAGACACGCGTGACTCAAAAACTTTTTACCACTTTTCCGATTACATAATCTTTCTAATACTGATACATAGAATTGTGTTAGGGTTAGAAAAATAGGTGTACTAAATAATAAATAAACACTCTTCCGCCTGTTTTCTGTACATAGTGAGTAATTGCAAGTATCCTGATTCTGTTGGTGACGTCCTCAAGATCAATCAGTTGTGGTTGTGGCCACGTTTTATCGTCATATTAACGTGAGGTGTACATTACTTTACTATTGTCGGGTATGATAGTTCCGCATGTAATCCAAACACAAGATTGCCATCTTCCTATTCTCTCATACAGCTAATAGGCACCCCTCGGAAACAAACCTGGAATACCACACCCGCAATAATGATCAGCTCAAAGGCCTACAAGCACCAAATGTCACTGGTTCTAAGCCACAAATTCGGTATAAGTGATCCATGCACACAAGTCAAGTTTGTTTTGCCTATCCAACATGATTATATGAGAAGTTCGGGAAAGTATTCCTAAAGATGAGATGAATAAAAGAACAATGTATCATGTTTAAACAAGAGCGTTTATACATGTAGTGAATGTGAAAAGTTGTCTGTTTCTTTTTAAGCAAGCCCCTCTTTTGAGAGTGTAGTAGGGCCTGGTGGGGCCCATCGACCAATAATGTGCACGACATCGAGGCAAGCTCAACGCAATTCTTGCGGCACAACCAGTTCCCTAGATGGAAAATCTGTCTGAGCGCAGGGTAGCGATCTTTCGGGTGAGATGCTTTTTCATGGGCGCTCTCTTTATCTTCAAGCATAGCCGAATGTGGTTCCGGTCGGCCACGCGGTGCATATACAGCTCTAACACATCTTAAAATTGCCGCATTGTCACGGAAGGGTGGCGGTGCATGCCTTATGGATTAACGTAATAGATTTTAAAAAGGTTCCAGGCATTGAGCGCACTCCAATAGTCACAGGCCGCCTCCAAAATGGATTGCACAATACTACTTATGGTCCAGTTCCTCCCTCTCGGTAAATTTGCTGAATTGGTTGCCATAGTCATTTTTTAAACCCTTTTCGCCTAAATGGGGAGTGAGGTGTGTGAGAGGAAAAGAGCATGGGACGGTGTAATGTAAATAGCCAATGCATATTATCCAGGCTTTTAAGCTACTAAACGTGGCAGTCCTATACGAAGCAAAGAAGTAATGCCACGCAGAGAGAATCTAAAAACATCGACACCACCCTACACAAACACAACTCGCAAGAAAAAAAATCAACTCTCCCATCAAATTATCCCCCAACCGCACATCAGTGAAAACACATCCCCCACAATAGCCACGACAGATTCCAGAAATTGCGTTCCTGGTTCTTACACACAAATAGTTTTCCAGAGAAGAAAAATAATGGGGAGTAAAATATGCGTCCCAAAAATGTGCTTCAGGGAAGAGAATCCATGAATACTCACGAAAATCCCGGAAAAAATATTCACATGACATGGAAATTTGTTTGTAGGGCGTTTGCTTTTTCACCGAAACACACACTTCTCAGAGTGTATTCATAAATGAAGTTAATACTCAATCAGGAATGTGTTGACATAATTGGGGTATCAATTACTTACCCCCTCTTGCCATTCACTTCGAGAAACTTGTTTTTCCACTCATCACCTTCCTCATCCGAGTGTGCATTTATCTGCAAGGGGAACATGGCGTCGAGGATATCCGTGTACTTCCAGAGCATTCTCCCGAACGGTGTATCACCGCCTACACCACTCCTACCACTCCAAGAACTGCTGTAATCCTACCCACAAAAACAGTAAGTTTACAATCCAATCATAGAGAAACAGTTGAGGGGAATATATATTTATAGGATAGGAGTGTGTGGAGCGAAAGGCACTCCCTAAAAAGCATGAGTCTCTTCGGGACACAGCGCTCCTCTCTATGTATGCTTTCTTACCTCCAGTTCCTTCCATGTCTCCCTTAAAAAGAATACAAGAAACGAGAAAAAGAAGGACCAGGGAGCACCACCTTTTATTCACGGAGGAGGCTATGGGAGTAATAGTTTTGAGTGAAGCTTTTTTAGATGATCAAGACGGCACGGAGGAGCCATGCTCATGGCATGGTTATGAGAGAGCCGCTTGTCCTGTTAAATCCACCAGTTATGTTGGTGATACTGAACGTGTAGTTTTGTCCTTCTCCGGTGGTGTTTCTGGTTGATTTTAATGCTGCTGCTTGGGCTTTCCTTGTGTACTTCTTTTCATCGTCTTCTTTCAGTACGTGTTCCAACTCGCTCCACAAGGGCTTTGGATTTGTGTTGTCGTAATACATGACACACACACCATAGGGGTACTGCCCAGTGCACACATTTTGCCCGTTAGGGGTTCCTTCCCCTAGTTGGTACCAATCTTTAACGTTCTTGGGTTCCAGTTTACTTGTAAAATTTCTCAGGGTGTCGCTCAAATGGTCACCTTTGCCACCGCCTTCCGAGCATGGCTTGGTGACTTTGTTCCATGTCGCGTGTATCTGATCTATTCCATGTCCACTTTTATCCCAACCGTCCCTGCTGCCTGTTTCCAAAGCCTCTTTACCTTGTCCGCGCAGCTTTTCACTGGCATGTTCGTCGTCATTTATTGGCCATCCGATCTTTCCAGGGGTGCACAGACACAACAGGTCGTGGGGAGCGGAAATACCTGGCCAACGAGGTATATCATTCCTGCCGTTACCATTAGGCAGCTCTCCGCACCAGTGGGAACGGCTTCCGGTGCTGCTGTTTCCACATAGTTTGGGAAATTTCACTTTTAAATTTCCGAGACTCCCACCACTCTCGCTCCCAAAAATAGCTAGGTTCAATGCTCTCCGAAGTCTCTTCGAGAGTTCCCCTTGCTTATCCCTCCAATAAAATACCGCTGCCCCGAGCAACTTGCAGAGCCGGTCATGTTCGTCTTTATTATGATCAGGCCTCAACTCGCATTTCACAGCACAAAACACTCTCACCATCAACCAAAAGAATTCCACCCTAATCTCCTACTATTTCTCCATCAAAAAAGTCTTCAAAAAAGAAAAAATTCCCAAAATCGTCGTAAAAAGAGCACTACCTGACAGAAATAAAACACCATCACATAGCATCCCCGATCATCCCTTCTCGGAAAGTGTGTATCACTCCCATTACCTTTCCCCCCATAACACATTTGCCACTTTCCTTATTGCGGGGTAATAGAAAATACACCACGATTAGGTTGTTCTCATAGGAAAATATCCTCGAACTAACCCTAAGATACAATCATCGGGAATACTGGGGGAGAGGGGATGCATTTGATAAGCTATAGGGTCTAACTATCTCCCTCCCATCACCCAATGTATAATAAACACCTCCCCCCACCCACTCTCTTCCTCGAGTAAACTGCAATCGGCAGACAAGGTTTCGCCTGGACTGCTGTTGGACATGGCCAACTATTCTCTCCTTAACCCTGTTAACTATTTTTAAAAAATGAACTGGGTAGAAATATTCATAGAGGGGACAGAAATACACTTCTATAAGAGATGGTGGTAAAAAAGTTGATGATTATTGAACAACCATCACTCATAACAAAATAGAATTCCCATGACATGGAAATATGGCGTACTGTCATCATCCCCTTCTACGCCCCTTACAAATTTGTAATTTTCCCTCATAATTCGGTGATATGTGATACACGTTTAATTAGTTTTTTCTCATCAGGATACAATCTTTTTCAAACTAACCCTGCGATACCATCATGGGGAAACACTTGGAGAGGGGATGGAATAATGAGCAATAGGGTCTAACAAGCGATAGGGACTAACAGGCATAAGGTTCTTCATCAGCGTGAGGGTCTTCGTGGCACCGCAACACACTCTAGATATGCTTGTTATCCTCAAGTTTTTTGCATGCCTTTCTAACAAAATGTGGTGGAGAAAAAGAAAGATAATGGGACACTGCCTCTTTTGCATGGTGTTGTTTATTTCATTGCAGTTGTTATTGTGGGTTTAGGGTTTTACAGTTGTTGTTAGTGAAGAAGTAGCGCCCATGCCAGGAGGCTGTGACGCTGGCTCCGCGTGGTACTGTCGGCGTTCTCGTTTTCGGCTGGGTTTGGATGTTGTGCCAGCGGGGAATCATCCGTGTCGTCCTCTTCTAGTTGTGAATCTGCCTTCACCTTCTCATACAACCCTCGGGCGCGATTGAGGAGTGTGGTGAGCTGATGCTGCCATGAGGCTGTTTCGGTGTTGAGTTTGTCGATGAGTTGGAGGCCTTCTTTGAATTTTTTCAGCAAGGCAATGTTTTCTTCCTGGTGTTGGTTTCCGTAGAAGATGCAAATTCCGCTGGCGGATGACGTTCGGTAAACTGCCCTTTGCCCGTTACAATTGAAGTTGTTTTTTTCGGTTTTGCTCACGGCGGTTCCAAGCATCCCGGGTTTCCGATCGGTTTCTGAGCTTCCGACTTTGATCTTCCCCCCTGCTGTTACCTTTTCCAAAAACTCGCGGTAAAGAAAGTGTCCGGTTTGTGTTGATGTCGTTCCAGGTGTGACATACTTTTCGCACCCCTGTTTAATTTCTCCCCACAGGGTATCCGAGGAGACTTGTTGCGTTCCCCAACCTGCGCCATCACCACTGCTAACACTCACTCAGTATGCGTTGTCGACGCACTCAACCTCGTCATGTTTTGCACAAAGACAGAAAAAATCTACAATGAGGTTCTTGCCAGCACTTTCTCCCTGTTTCAATAGATTGGTGCCTGCACAAGCCGCGATACGACTCGGCACTCCATTAAACGTCCCGTGGTATAGATCCCCCTCTTTTCAATGTTCACCAAAAATAACTTGGTTAAACGTACTCTTTGCTTTTCCTACTTCTCCCTCTGGATTGACTTTTTCAATTTCATCCAAAAGTTTGTGGGCCTCTCTAGTGATACCAATGAGTTGTGTTTGAGCGGAGTTTGTCGCTTCCGTTTGGGTGTTGACTCTTTCTTTCCCGTTGGCCACAACACTGAGAACGTCGATGTCATCGACAATTTTCTGATAATCCTTTGTATCCACAGGCTTGATCGGGGGATTTTTGGCCAAGTTGTAAATCTTGCAGAGAAGCACAAAGGGTTCACGATTGTCGTTTTCATTAACAGAGACTTCGTTATTAGCCTTTACTCTCCACTCTCTCACCCAGCCTCCCATGACCACCATCATTACCATCCGAAATTTGATCATCCTCCTCTTCTACCCTTTCACTATCAAAACAGAAGAACAATCTTCGAAAATAAACACTAACTTTACGCAACGGATATCCAAGACACCATCATACACAAATACACCTTGGAAACGAAAGGTCAACAGTCTCACCCAAATTCACCAGCACGAGACACACCAGTTCATATAGATCCATATTCTTAAACACCACCCAAAATAGTTTCCAGAGAAATTCATTCTGGTGAGGCAAGTTGTCATTTTAGAGTGGGAGTGTTTCAATTATAGGGGATCCATGACGAACTATCCCAAGTGAAAACAAATTCCAATGACATGGAAATGTGTTTTGTGGAAAAATAAATTTCCATGAAGTGAAGGTCAAACATTTTTTAGAGTGAATGTAAAAAGGAAACAGCACTCCATGGAGATGCGATGTGCGCCATGCTGTCTTACTCATTTCTTATCGAATGGTGTTCCTTCTCCAATGGCATTCACTCCTCGGAAAGTGTGTGTGTTACTCTCACTCTTACCCCACATAACACATTTGTCATTTTCCCTCACTGTTCAGTGATGATTGGCGCCACCTCGATAAATGCAGTTTCATGGGGATACTATTTTCCTCAAAGCCCTAACCCTGTGGTCAAATCATGGGGAAATATTTTGGGGGAGAGACATGGTGAGATGGAGGGGCTTGAGAATCGATAGGGGCTTGGTGAGTGATAGTTATTGCCTCAATAGCGTGAGGAACTACCGGACACCGCGCCCCTCTCCCTGTATGCTTGGCCTCCCCTAGTCACCTGAATGCCTTCCCTAAATGAATTGAATGGGAAAGAAAGAATGAATAGTTAGGGAGCGGAGCGTCTTCTCCATGAGTGAATATTAATTTTATTTTTTGGATGTGGTTTTTCTTTAAATTAAGATGACGGCACCAAGGGACCATGTACATGGAGGGGTTATGTGAGTGCTTCTTGTCTCCTCTATTGTTGCTAGTGGGGTGGTGATATTTTCGGCACTTATTTGCTCGGTCTCTTTGGCGTCCGGTTTTGTTGATTTTAAGTCGGATGCGCGGGGTGTATATTCGGCTTGCTTTTTCTTCTTGTTTCTGTGTTTTTTGCTGCTTTGATGCCATTTGTTTTTGTTTCTCCTCTTTGCTTTTATTTTGTTCTTGTTCTGTTCCATCAATGTTGATGGCCTTTTCTAAATCCGTCCACCAGGGCATGGGATACGATGCCCCCGTGGAATTGTAGTACATGACGCAAACTTTGTTGGTACCTCCGCATGAGTAGCTGTTGAAGTCACCTTCCTCTAGTCTATGCATGTCTTTGTACCTAGAATCCTCTGTGAGTGAGTTAGTTGATAAATATTTTCAGGGCCTACTTCCAATCCTCTGTGTCACCTTTGCCTTCCAGGCATGGCTTGGTGATATTAGTCTATGTTGCTGTCATTTGATGTTCTCCTTCGTTTCCATTGCTAGTCCACCCTTTATTCCCTTCAGCTTTTAAAACTTCTTTAGTCTGTCCACACAGCTTGGTAGCAGGGATGGTTGCACTTCTAGTGCTAATTTTAAATGGCCATCCCTCGGGACCTACTGTGCACAGAAAAAGTAAGTCGTGGGGTGCAGAATGCCCGGGCCAACGGGGATGCTTATCAGTTCTGGATTCACCATTAGGAGGATGGCCGCACACATTGGCACGACTTCTTCCCTTCTCATCACTGTAATCATCTGGAAGCGTTTCTTTTAATGCATCCAGGTTTCCTCCGCTACTGCTTCCGAAAATAGGTATATATAAGGCCACGTTAAGTATTTCACTTACACTGTTACTCTGCAGTGTGGTCATAGCGGCCGAAAGCAATTTACAAAGTCTGGCGTGTTGATCTTTATTTTATCCGTTGCCCACACTCCCATTGCCCCTAAGCATACAATCATCAAAAACATCTTCCTCATCATAAACACTTTATAATATTAGACACCTTAACACGATTCTTTTAATAAAAATAATTTGGAATAAAAACAACAACTGTTTTCACTGTGGAATGAATGCACGCAGACGAGTCGGTACGCTTTACCCCGTCTCTCAAAGTCAAAACCCTTACCATGCTTTTTATCAGAATCATCAAAATAGGGTGAGAAAGATGCCAAAATGGTTGACAGCGATTTTTGCGTTGAAGGCACCATTAGGTGGAATCCATCCTTTCAATTTCTGGTATCGCGCCAGTAACGCTCTCTTCTCCTTCAAATCGGCGGCTATCTTGGCGACATTGTCAAAGCATGTAGGACTGGTTGGCGTTTGGTCAGGAGTCACTTGCTCGGTTGCATTGGGCTCCGTGTTGTTAGGGTCCCCAATGCATGCTTGAATTTTCTGCTCGATGCTTTTGACTTTGGTTTGTATAGTTTGTTTTACAGCTTTGAAAGCCTTGAAAGCGTCCGAGGCGTTCTTGAGATGCACGATTTTTTGGGCGGGGTCTTCTGTCCAGGTAGCTTTGCTGACTGTGACGTCCGCAATTTGACCGGCAATTAAGTTGATGCTACTTCCAATGTCGCCAGCGAATTTTTTGCCGATTGTTAATATGCCACCGCCCCACCAAAGGGACTTTTCGAGGTCGGTGTTCCCAAGTATTCCACTAGTGTTCCCGTTAATCAAGTTGCAACCGGCACTGCTGCTGACTCCCGAGAAGTGTGAACTTAGGACACTGTGTCTGATGCCCTCGATGGCTGTATCCAGGTTGGGGTCATGCTCGCCTGCTTTTTCGCCGATGTCAACCAAGCTCTCTTCACGGAAATCGGATCCACTAAAGCAGTTTTTCAAGCCCCAGGTGTGGCTGCTTTACTATCCCCCAAGCAATACTGGCTGTTTCCTTGAGCATTCGCAAATACCGTTATGAACTCGTCCAAGCGCCCTGCGGAATTGGCAGCGAAGGCGGCAGCTTTCGAGGCTTCTCTCTCTAATTTTTCCACCTCCGCTCGGGCTTTGTCTATTTCCTTTCGGACCTTTCTAAACAGGAGGCCTGTAATCTTGCACGCATCCGAGCCGATTCCTTTGGATTTGGACTGAATAAATTTGGACTGCCACTCCAGCAACTTCATTTGAAGGTGTGTAATTTTTGCCGCACCGTTCTCTACCTGCTGTGTTGCCCAGGGTGTGATGTCCTTTAAGGTTTTGCTGAGTGTGCATATGGCCGCACCAGCTTTGGTGGGGATGGCTTTGGGACTGTTGCACAGTGCCGCCTCCGTAAGAAACACTAATACAGAAGCTATAAGCCACCACCACTTGGAACGCAACTCCATCACCAGCAACCTTTATATAATTTTTTCAGTGTTATTGCCTATTTTATATTGAAATGTGAGAAATTGCGTCAAGAAGAACATTATGTTTTTTCAGTAAACATAAAATGACATAAGAAAATTGTCAACGTTAAAACTTTACACTTTCAGCTTGAAATATTGTTGGAGTAGAGAAAGAAAGAGATACAAAACATTCGCGACACTTTGGCAGTGTATCAAAGTACTTCCTGATGGGAATGGCCCCTTCTCCTTATGATACCATGCTAGCAGTGCGTTTGCTGCATGAAATTCGGCATTCAGCCTTACAGCGTTTTTGAAACATGATTGGGTAGGCCTCTCCTCCATGGTTTCATTGGAGAGGCATTGTTCAATTTGCTTTTCAATTTTTTCGATTTCCGTGAACTTTTGTGTAATTCTTGCGGCAGCGTCTTTGAAAGCTTGGAAAGCGGCAAGGGTTTTTTGAGATGCGGGATTGTTGTGGGAGAGGCTGTCCAGAAGGCTTTGTTGACGTTGTCTTTGGCGTTTAAAACTTCCCCTGCTTCGACATTGCTCTTAAAGTCTCCAGAAAAGCTCTTCCCAATTGTAAAAATGCCACCGCCCCACCGACGTTTGCTTTGTAATGAGCCACTTAGCATCCATCCTGTTCCTTTTATAAGGTTACAGTCGGCAGTAGCGTCGGTTACGCCTCCCTTTTTTATGTACGTCCGCAGCACTGTGACTGATAGTTTCGATTGAGGCATGAAGATCTGGTTGGCTTTCTTCCTCCACGCTTTCGGGAATTTTGACTAAGTTGGCTTCGCCTATTTCTGTGCTCTTTCCGGTTGGAAAACACTCAAATAAATCTCTTCTTTTTTACTGGGATACTCCATCCACCCAAACAGTATTTTCTTGTGTCAAACAGTAGTTGCTATTACCTCTTCCATTTGCAAATACCGTGATGAATTCTTCCAGGCGACCTGGGGATTTGGCGGTGAGAGTCCCTGCATGGATAGCTTTTGCGTGGAGTGTTTTAATTTCTTCATTAGCTTTCTCGAGTGATGTGCGAATTTCATCCAAGACTCTCTCGTTTTCTCCACACGCTGAAGGCCCGTGAAAATGAAGCCGCCAATCAAGAAGTTTTGATCCGTTTTCACCTAATTTTCTTTTTAAGGCTTCCAGCTTTTCCTGTGACCAGGGAGAGACATCTTTCAGTTTTCTGCTGAGGCTTTAGATCGATTCCCCAGCCTCTGTGGGAATAGCTCTTCGAGAGTACGGCAGGTTCCATGTTTCTCCTAACCTGAACATGAACACCCCGGCGAGCAACCACCAAATTAATAGCGATTCTCCTGGCATCAAAATTTTGAAAATCTTTCAGTTACTTCTAAAATGATAAAAATAGAGGAAGTAAGGAGAGACATTACTTCTTGTTGGAGGGATCCCCAACAGTTAACAGGAAATAAAAGGACAAAAGACAAATGATAAAATAACAAATACTTGCAGTTGAATAATAAAGGAGGAATGGAAAAGAAATGATATCTAAAAAATATACCACATTTTAACCTAAATCCTTCAAAAAGCAGAAGAAATGTTTACATAGCAATCAAAAGAAAAAATTATATTTGAAGTTATTCAGCGAGAAATTTTAGATCTCCTTAAACTCACAAAACTTCCACGCACAATCAAAATTAAGTAAATTCTTTGGGATCATGAGGAAAGATCATGTTATTGTTCCAATAATGTGTCGGTAAATATATGGTATAAACATATGAAAGTAATGATATCCTCCAGCCTTTATTTAGGATAATATATAATAAGAAAATATAAGAGGGACACTCAATTTCGCTCTTCTCGTTCATCATACAAATCAAGTTCTATTCAGAAGTTGTTCTATCTGATAGCGGTGACGGATCTCCTCACTGAAAATCTGGTTTCTTATTCTTATTATGTAATTCAGTTTGAAACATACAGACTTGTGTGAGAAGTATAAAAGGTGATGTTATTGACCATTAACTATCACTGGAGAAGTACACACCAATGAAATACTCTCAAATTCAAAAACTGTTCCATGATGTTTTCTATTGTCATTATTATTCCCCTTAAAACACAGGATGTAGTTTCCCTAGTTTATTTTCCTAACGAAATTTTTCCCTATGACGTTGGAGTTCCCGATGCGTTTGTGAACCTTTTTCTTTCAGGTAATGAGATGAGAAAGTGATCATGGTGTGTTGTGTGTGACCGTTTTGTTTTCTTTTCTATCCACCCTAACCCCAAGAAATTTACAATAATATGGCTTTTTATTTGCGTCTTTCAACACCATAATCAGTAACACCCTTATTCATTTTGCAGTGAGTGATTGTGATATTTGCCACAATACAAAAACCTTTTGCATCTATTTTACATAACCCGTAACAGATGGTTACTAATATAAAATTCCAACAAAGTGATGGTGATTATCATTATTGAGAATTTTTTTGTAGTTTTGTTTATTTTTCTGTGATAAATAATAATTTTTCTTGATTTATAGTGTCACGAATAGAAATGAGAAATAAAACCATGTAGGTAACTTGGTCCACTCAAAAGTTGATGAATCGTTCCCCTTTTCAAGATTGACAGTCTCATTTTTCTTCTCACGGATATATGTTGTCCAGACTTTGTTTTGAGGAAAAGTATTTCCATTCTGTCACGCAAAATTCTGTCCTTGAGTTTCGTTGTTTAACTCATTTTTGTAAAGTTTTTTGTTTTCTACTACTTATTACATTATCCCTCAACGGAAAGATATATTGAACGGATGTAACATTGATTAATTGTGCTTATTTCTATTGCTTTTTTCAGGCATCATTTTTTACCATTTCACTGCCTGCCACACATTGTTTTACCTATTTGTTTTGTTGTCTCCTCCCTGATAACATCACTGCTCTCCTTTTTTAATGTCACAGTGACCGATATGTGCTTTGTACAAAACTTCCCATGGCTCCTCTGCTGGATGTTGAGAAAAATAGCGACATTGTACTTTTTCACATTATTTTTGATTTTTGCTCACAAGGTGAATGGTAGTGCAGCTGAGCTGTCATTGTGTCTCAGTGGTTAGGTGGTCTCGTTGGAATTCTGTGAAGTCTTGCAATGACCACTTGGATATGGCGATTGTACCGATTCAAAAGTGAATGTTACGCCTTCCTCAAAAATGACCTTTTGAGAAGGGAAACGGTGAGTAGATTTGGTTCCATAGAAAATTGATACAAGTGATCCAATAGTAACATTTAAACCGGAAACGATTTTCTCCAGGTGTGTCGGATTGTAGACCACCATACTCCTTTTCCTAACCGCTCCCAATCCTATGGAAAAAGTTGGTGTCCGAAAAGTCTTGCTGACGAGAGAGAAATGGATAGCATACTTACCAGTCGCCAATGAGAAAGAAACTATAATCAAAATGAAGCTCTAAAAGAACTTTATGTTTTAGATAAGCAACGCAGCCCAGAGGGGCCATTTGAAGCTAGTTATCGGTGCACCGCTTGTTTCGTTTTCTGATGATGGAGAAGGACCCCCCCCTTGCTTTTGCGTTGTCTCAGCGGGGTTTTTCTTCTGTTTCGAAAGTGGTACATGTTTCGGCTTTGCTTCTGCTTTTTGTTTCGGATATTCTTGGTGAGCTTTCCTAGCTTCTTGTTTTGGTGGTTCCCCGCTGACTTTGGGACTTAAAGATATATGTTTAGGTGTGTCTGTGGCTGCGGATGCCGTCCCGGTTAAAGTCTTAGCTGCGGATACTGATGTGGTCCCGAGCATTCCTGCTGGGGGTTCCAAGACACTTACAGGAAGGACGGTGAGTGTTGTGGTTTCTTTGAGTTCTTCCAATTTCTCTCAAATTTTCGAGCCATTTTGGATTTTTTGTTACTTTGGCGCATGCACTCAATTCGTCACAAGATTTTTTTGTGACAAGTGTTTCAGTCGTTTCTAGTTTTATTTTTGTGACGTTGTCCGCAAGATTCTGTTTTTCTTTCTCTAAGCTATCGCCTCCGTGGCCAATGCATTGTTTAATAACCACATTATCCCACATTGTTTCGAATTCATTTTGTACCATTCGTATTTTTGTCCCATATGGCCAACTTCTACTCTGTGCTGGGGGTTTACACAAATCTTCATCACGATCGGTGGTTCCAATGCACAAACAAAAGATTGCTGAGGCTAGACTCTCCGATGCTGAAGGCATTTCTTTAGATTTTTTATTAAATCCGCAAACTTCCTTTCTGTTAGGATGAGTATTTTTGAACTTTTTTGGAATGAGGGAATATCCGCTGTACACTCCACTCTGCTCTAATCAAAAAAAATGCCTCATCAATTTTATCACTTAACTCACGCTGTATCTCACTGATCTCGTTACTCACCTGAGGAACCTCAGCAACAGTATACAATAATCCGGTCATCGACTTCGAAACATTACAGGGAAGTTCAAAGTCATTGTCATCTAAAACGATCTCCTCCACCTCATCAGCCCAGATACCAATAACCATCAATATGTCCACCAATATCATTTTCACAATTTTCATCATCTTTATTGTTCCTTACTTTATGAAATAAAAGAAAATTAAAAAAATAATTTCACAAAAGGCTCCTGACGTGTGGTTAAGATTGTTATTACCAGAGTAATTATTTTGTGGTAGGATTTTGTTATCTAGTTAAGAAAAACGGCCAAAGTGAGCCATTTTTGTCTGGTTACGTGTGAGCCGTCTTCGTTGTGATCGGAGGTGAGATGCGTGATTTCGGCTTTTTGCCTGCTTGGATGTTTTTTTGTTTTCAGTTGATCTGTTTCCATCCTGAATCTTTCTTTTCTCCAGCCTTTTTGTGTTTTCTCTTCATTTTCGTTGGCTTTGTCTCCGGTTTCGTGCACAGTGAGTGTTGTATGCCCAGCTAGTCGCTCAGGTGCTTGACTCAGCTCAGCTATTCCTTGTTTAGAAGGCCTTTTAACCTCTTTTAGTTCGGCGCTTTGGTTTCTTCTCTGTTTTAGTTTTTCAAGCGTCTTTTTGATTTTTCCTACCCAAGGAATGTTTACTCTCTCTCGCCCATTTCCTTGATATGCTGCACAGACATCGTTCTCACTCGTTCCACCACAACCGTTGGCTCCACTCCCTCCCAAATAATACATGTTATTGCCTCCTTTTTTTTCTTCTATTTTTCTCCTGATGTCATCTACAGATTTTTCCAACAGTTTCACTTCTTCTGTGTAGTCTTTTCTATTTTCTTTTTCACGGGTACATTTTTGTATAATATTATCCCACACATCCTTAAAGAGTCCTTCTGTGTTGGTTGATATAGAACCTGACCCCAACCAGCCCTTCCCACTATAATCACTTACTTTTATTCCACACAAAGTACCTATCCGCTCTACACGACCCCCAGGTACGCAGAGGCAGTAAAAGGTACCAACGAGGCTTTTAGCATAGCATCCATCCTTCCCAAGTCCGAGGGAAAACTCATTGTTATCGATGCAAAGCTGAGTTCTCATTTTTTCATAACCGCATTCAGAAGCACCTGCTGTTAACCTCCCATCTTCACCAAACAGGTAGGTTTCTCGTGATGACCCATAAATAGCTTCCTTTAATTCTTTTGCTAGAGATGAATCCATATGGTTCATAACCTTCTGCGTGAACCCCAACACATCGCACAGTAGGCCTTTTTCTTGCCCATTATTATCAGCACTGCTGCTGTTTCCCAACTCCACAAGCATCTCAAATATCACCAACATCAACATCACCTTCATACTTTTAAACATTATCCAAAAAGAAGCCCTTAAAAGGCAATCACAAAAAAGTGAAATCAATATACTCTATATGCCTGTGTACTGATATTTATGATTTTCCGTGAAATAATGTTTTTTAGTTAAAAGAGTGATAAATAGACAAGCCATTCCGACTTTATAATTTTTTACTGCGTGTGATAGAGCAAAATTCAATTCTTATTTATCTCCCCTTTTGATGGAGTGATTCTTAGTTAAGCAGGGCGTGCAGAGGTCATAATGCCTGGTTATAGAAAAATTTTACTCGGATAGCTGAGAGATTTGCATAAAAATAATCCACTAACTCCATCCCAGAGTAAGCTCTCTCATATATTTCATCATCTCCCGCAACACAGGTTTCATAAAAACAATAAGGTTACGAAGATTCTCTAACTGTCGAAATTTCCTTGAAAACATGTTATCTAGATGAGATGCTCTAAGTCTAGGAATTTCAGGAACGATTGGAGTTCATGGAAACCAACAAACTCCTATACTTCCACCTTGCACAAGATGTCAATCTGTCTTTGGACATGGATTCCACGTTTTTTATGTCCCGCTGTAGAGTACCACCCTCACCTTATTCTCCGAAAAAGAAGGGTAAGAACTAGTATCCAGCAACAGTACAGGCGGAGAAACCGCTCTCAAAGGCATGATGACCGGTGAAGCCACTCGTACTACCACAGCATGAGACTAGTTCTCCAGAAGTAGTGGAGGTAACCTTCCTTTTATTTCTCTTCGGACTTCTTGCGACCCAAATTGCTCGGCGGATAGTGGCTTGGGTTACCGGTGTTCAAGTATCCTCACTGCCGATGATAATGTGATTTATTGCCCTTCCACAAACATGGTTAGTTGAATCCTCTGTGCTTTTATCTCTTTTATATTTTTCTGCGTTTGCAAGAATCAGATATATATTGTCGCGATTGGAGAGACACAAATATGCTCTCATCGCAGATGATTATACATTTGTTTCTGTTCTACATTATAAATTTTTAGGTTATCTACTGAATGAAACATAAGACAAAAGAACATCAAATCATACACAAGCAAGGATTTTTTAACAATTAAACGATGATTTTAACACATGTCTGGACAATAGGTGAAGTATATTTCGCATTTATCTCGAAATGACATGATAAATGTTTTTTATGAAAAAACATACATTTATACATAAGTGTTACGTAAAAAAGATTGGCTTTTAATCACAACAGTTAATTCATTATTCTGCTTCGTTCATTTTCTCACCAGAACATTCAATAAGAAAGTTACTGTGTTTGAGGCTAGAGTTCGAGCATGGGTTTTGTTCTTATTAGCAAAAACACGTGAGGCCTCCATAATTGTTTTACTCTGCCTATGGTTTATACACGCATCAACGGAAAAGAAGGAATGAAGTCCCTCCCTTGGAGACCATTTTGAAAGAGAGCAATTAGTTGCTCTTGCCTTTGTAGATGTTGTCAGGCAGCAGAGGTCGAATTTGATTGCCTCAGAATAATTCCCTTTTTTTCATTTTTGGATTTTGTATTTACCTTTTTGTTATCCATAGTTGAGCCTACTATTTTCTCTTTTCCATCTCCTGACGATCTTTTGGAATGTTCGTCAAAGCTTCTCACGATCATGTTGGTGGCTTTTGTAAAGAAAACAACATTACACACCTTTGCATTATTTTCTCTTTTTATTCAATTCTCAGTTACTGCACCGCAGAGCTACAATGGCCTCTCAGTGTTCAAGCGGTCTTGGTGGAAGCCTGAGTGTTCCTGGGTGGGTGAATTTTCCCTTGAGCACCATTGGCAGGGTAATTGCCTTTAACCATGCGAAGAAACGCCCATGAGATGGCTTATAGTCTCAGAAAGGACCATTGGAAGAGTGAAATTGGTAGTGAGTGGTGGTGCCCTGAAGGATGCAAACGTACGATTTGTAAGCATCTCTCGAGTGAGAACCATTGGTGTGGGGCGACACCTCTTTCTTAAACCTAATGAAGAAAGTTGTGGGAGAAATGGCTCTGTTTACGAGAGTAAATTGAATATCAGACTTGTGAAATACCAATAAAGAACCCAAATTACACCAAGAATGGAATTTCAAAATATAAATTGTAATATTATATAAGTAAAGCTGACAGGTGTAGCCAGTGTGGCTTGATTGTAGGCGACTGGTCTTCTTTGTAGGTTGTGGTTATGTTGGCGATCAGTTTCTCTGCTATTGGGGAATAGTTTATGTCATCATTTTGCGGTGACTGAGCGACTCTCGTTGTCAGTTGTGGGTTTCGAGATGTTTTTCTTGGAGCTGTTTCTTGTCCCTCAGAGTCCTTCGCTTGTTGATGCTTTCGGCTTCGATCTTTTTTGTTTTCTCCCATGCATTATGTTTATGGATTACTTCCTTTAATTCCTTCCACCAAGGCTTTTTTGTGCATTGGTCATGGTATACAACGCAAATTCCTTCTCCAGGTACACCGCTACACACGGTTCCGTCATTTTGGTTACCTAATAGGAGTTTATTTTGACCATTCACATTTTCCAGTGTCTCTGTGAATGTTTTCAGGGCTGTTTCCTAATTGTTACTATCATGGGATTCCAAACACTTTATGACAACTTCTCCCACTTTGTACTTAAATATTCTCTCTCGCTATCGGTATTGCCAAGATACTTAGTATTCCATCCCCTTTTTACCAAATTGCCGCCTTCCCATGTATCTTTACTTTGCCCGCATAGCCGGTTTTCGTGGTGACTGTTAAACGGCCAGCCATACTGATCAGGCGTGCGGAGGAAAACCAGGTCATGTGGGGCGGACTCTCCAGGGTAGTACTGCTGGCCTTCGCTGCCGCACGTTCCGCACCACGTTTTCCGGGTGTTGTTGATTTTGGTACCGATATCGTTGGAACTGGCGTAATCCTTTGGTATCAGTGGTTCACGGCTTTTTTTATTAGATCCACTTCCTCCAAATATGGTTCTCTCCAACGGTTCCTCTAGTGGACTATCCTTACCTTTTACCTGAATATATATATATATATATATCCATCACCGCTCCCAATGTAGCACAGTGTTTTGTGTGCGTCCTTGTTATGATCCTTCACATTATCATTAGCCCCCACACTTACAACACCTAAAACTATTACCGGAATCAAAGTTCATTTCGTTTTCTGCTCCTTTTCTTCCATTGACAAAGTTGAAAAAGGAATCCAAAAGAAATACGTTGGGCAGTTGCTTAATCATAACTTATGGCGGCATTAGATTGTGGGTGTTTATTCTTTTGGTATTATAATGTGAATATGGGGTGTCACTGTACCAGATATATGTTTATGAGACAAAGCCATTTATAAAACTTGTCTCTCACATAAAAACTCTTTTCCTCCACATGGAAATGAGAGTGATATTAAAAGAAAGCGCACGATGGACAAATATTTTCTTCATAAATATATTCTTCATTATTAAAAACAAAGTATATGTAAAACTATTAAACATTTTATCCTGATTTAATCGAGTTGGGTATTGTTTTTATTAATATTTCGCACACAAAGGGGGTGATTTGTCCTTCTCTAATTTTCATAAAACAGTTTAAGGACAAGGCTAGCACTCCAAGGGTGTCACCAGCTGAATATGGTTCCCTGATCATCACCATTGTGGATATGAAATAGTTTCCATATCTTTATATACACCTCCAACATGTACACTAAAGGAAAGAGTGCGTGGTTGTGGTGATAAGATGGTGTTTTATCTTCCTTTCTTTTATAGAAGGCATTCAATACACGATATTTTCTTACTTTTTGTGTATTGTGTGGTATTATTCTTAGATAATTTCATCTTTCCATCCCATTATTTCAGTGGGTCAAGTCATATTCTAAGCCCTACTCCACCTGCCTCTCCGAGGAGTCAAGGGCACATCCGCAACACCATTACCTCTTACTCTAAGAGCACCTTCTTGAAAGTCACAGACCTCTCGAGCCAATACCTTTAGGAATCACTATCTGAAATGAATGAAAATTAGCCTGCTTGGATATTATACATCCTCCTCCACCAACCCACTCTCCTTCTCCATAGAACTGCTATTGAAAAACAAGTTTCCATCATCATTATGCTTCTTTGTCATAATTTTTCCTCTTCACCTTTCCTCACAAAAAATCAAAATAACAAACAAAATGATGGAAGAGGAGAAGGTATCATTTCTGTCCCTTGAAAATTACACACAGAGAACACGTTCTGTGAGAAGAGAGCTTGGAGAAATAGTTTCTCTTTGAGGATGACACAGGCCTTATGGGTTAGGGAAATTTCTCAGAGAGAATAAAACAATGAAAACAATATTCAATGGAGAGTGTGTTGCGTGGCATACTGTCTTAAATATTTCCCGTTGAATCGCACTACCTCCTGGGAATGTGTATCATTCCCACTATTCTCTCCCCCTATGAAACATTTGTCACTTTCTCTCATTTTGTGATGTTAAACACCACTGCAATTAGCATTTTTTCATGGGGATACAATTTTCATCAAAACCACAACCCTACAATGAAATAATCGGGAAGCTTGGGGGAGAGAAATCAGTGAGCGATAGGCAGTGCCTTTATAGGGTGAGGGCCTTTATGACAGCACGCCCCTCTCCATAGATGTTTGCTACTCTTTTTTCCTTCCTATGGCAAAAAGGTGATGAGAGATAAAAGAGGAAAAGAGGTATAAGTGTGGCGCCCCCTTTGCACGGGACAAACTTCCTCTGGAGCAGGGTTGGGGGGTTGTATTTCGGAAAATTGTGATTTTAACAAAGCAAAGAGGCGGCTAGGAGTGGCCACTTCGGACTGGTTAGGAAAAAGCTGCTTGTTTCGTTTTCTGTGTGTGAACGAGGATGTTCTCCTTGTTTTGTGGATACATTGGTTTCGTGCGCCGATTCCTGTTAGGATATCCGTTGTTGCTTTGGTTCATCTTCAGGATAATTTTGTCGTAGTTGTTGTGTGTGTGCCTCTACTGTGACCTGGGAGGCTACGGCTGCGTGTGGGGAAGAGTTCTTCTCTGGTTTGCGTTCGGGTACGGGTGAAGTTGTAGTTGTGACTTTAGTTGCTGGTGTTTCTGGTGGTTGTGGAGGAGTAAGTTTTGGAAGTTCTGTGATGCTTTCTAGAAGTACTAGCCATTTGGGCTTTGGAGTAACATTTACACACGCTTCTCCGCTTTTAGCGCTGCAGGTTTCATCTTTTCCAAACTTTCCTCTTTTCCTTTGCAGTTCGCTTTCGAGCGTTGTTATGTTTATCTCCAATTTTCCCATTGCCTCTCCTACTGTTTCGCTTTTGCTGTCTTTACCACAATTCTCCATGATTAATCCACTACCCAATTCGCCCCACAAATTCTCGAATACGCATTTAAAACTTTCTTCCTCATCCCGGTCTGACCATGTTCCTTCACCGACATTTGTTAAGCCACACAAAGTCTCCCCTTTATCCGTCGGAGTGCACAAGCATAATAACGCCGACGCTAAGCTTTCCGATGCTGATGGCATCTCATTAGAATGTTTTGTCTGTGTAGCCGCACAAACCTCGCCTCTTTTCGGCTTCTTTTTAGTGAACTTTTTCGGCAAGCTCCACATGCCGTCTGCATTTCCTTTTTCACCGAAAAATATTTCTTCGAGTTTTTGGCCCAGACCCATTTTTTGCGCATGTACGTAATCAAGGCTCACGAAAGTATTCCATAATCCGACTGTCGCATGAGTAATATCACAAAGCAGGTGAAAATTACTTGCATTTAAAACCACAACCCTTACCTCCTCATTCTCCCCCATCCCCATCACTCCCACAACTACGATCAGCATAACTTCCAAACTTCTCAAGATTAGTTTCATATTTACTTACCTAATTCAACCAAAGCGAATAAAAAGCAATTCACAAGAGACGCCTTTAATAGTCTTGAGGGTATTATTATAAGTTGGAGTTTCTTGGAAAGCATTGTATTTCGCAGCTAAGGAAGGCGGCCAGGAGGAGACACTGTGGCATGGTTAGAAGCGAGTTGTCTTTATTGTGTGTTGCCTTGATGTCGGTGATCAGTTTTTCTGCTTTTGGTAAATCACTTGCTTTTTCCGTCTGAAGCTTACGGTCGACGGTTGGTTTTTGTTTTGGGGTTTGAGATGGATGTTGTGGAACTCCATGGCGAATGGGAATCCAATCCTCCATTACCATATAACCTTATCCCTAAAATAACAAATCAAGGAAGAAAGAAAAAAAGGAAAAAGAATACGGTATGGATGGTGCATTCAGCTTCTCCCATCCCTTTTGCCCTCTTTTTTTTCCATTGGGTGTTATCTTCTTAGAGAAGAAGTAGCAACCAGAGTGGGTTGATGAAATTGTGGTGATTGCTCCGGGTGGCATTGTAGACGGTCAGTCATTTGGTGGTAGCATTCTGGAAGGCTGTAAGTCCTCCATGGTACTTTATTTCTGTGAGCACTTTGGTGGTCTAATAAATTTCCCCCGCACGATGATGGAGCATTTGTTTTTTTCAATGTTTCATTGGTGGGAGGCGGTTTTGTTGTTCAGAGTGTCGACACTAGACAGGGCGTTTTGGAATTGCTTCAGCCAGGGAATGTTTGCTTCCCCTTCGTTTGGTCCGTAGAAGACACAAATGCCGGCGGGTGATTGGCTTTTTCCTCCCTTTTTACCGTTGCAAAGATCGTTTCCCTTACTTGCAGTTACAACCATCCCCAGCATGCCTTCTTTTCTTTCACTGTCTTCAACTTATTCGCTTGCACACCAGCGGTACACGCCCCCCGTTTTCAGGTGTCTCAAGAATTGATCGAGTATGTGACGCGCCTCCGCTGTGGACTTGGGATGCTGCTGCATGTGTTTAGTGCAGCCCCCTTTGATCGAGGCCCACATGGTCGAGGAGCCCCACGGGCCTTGTTCACTCCATCCATACTGTTTATGTTTACTATTGCTTCCCACATAGCATCCGCAAATATGCTTAGTGCCCTCACTGCTCTCCGTTCTCATCGCACACAAACAGAAAAAGTCCACAACGAGGTTCTTTCCGGCGCTATCTCCTTGTCTCCCCTCTCCGATTATTCCACCTTCCTCACTGCAGTTGTCCATACCATTCATCGCCGCATGACACAAATAACTTTCATTCCCATTCTCCCCAAGGATGATCTTGTTGAACTCGGCCTTGACCTTTTCAATTTCTTTGATGGCATTTATTTTTTAATTTCATCATGAATTTTGTGGGCCCTCTGGGTTGTTTGATTGAGGCTGATTTGTGCTAGTGCAGTTTCCTTCGTAACTGCTGAGTTAAACTTGATCTCCCAACTCTTCCCCAGATGCTCCGTTTCATCAAGCAATTTGGACACCACCAAGGAAGTGTTAATGGCATTGATTTCCTGTAAAGTCTCAAAAGGTTCCCGTATATCTACGTAGTTAATGAGAGGATTCTTGGCCTTGTTCTATATCCGGCAAAGGAATGAAAATGGTTCAATGTTATCGCCCCTATAAACCCCCAATTCACCACTCACAAAAATCCCCACCACTACCAACAAAGCAGTCATCACATTCATAAAACATGCCATGTTAACCAACCCCTTCCTTCATTATGCACTTTCCCTTTGACTTCTTTAATGGGTATGAGACTTTCTATTAAAAGGGAGGGAATGGAGGAATAAATTTGGAAATCTTCAGCCAAGTACTGGAAAACTATTTTCTAACAGCCCAATAAGACACACTAACAACACACCATCATGGAATACATCTCATTCATCAACGACTGCACCTCACACCCAGAGAAACCACCACTATTAAAACGTTTCACTGCACCACTAATTTTTATTATCCAAATGTCTCCGGAGAAGAGAAATTCTGGAGAGAAGACTTGCAATTCTGGATCGAGAGTGATCCCATAACAGTGAGGTCATGGACAGCCATAACTCAATCGTGAGAACAATATTCCACGGATAATTGTTGTGGCATATTGTCTTAAAACTTTCCCCTCGAGTGACATTACCCAACAAAGGTTTGCTGCTCCTCACTCATCCTTCATTGGATGGTTACTCCTCGAAAATGGGAACAGCCTTTCCAAGTAATCCGCATACTTTCGAATATTTGTCGAAAATAGCGACTCACTGCCATCATTACTCCAATCACTTGACAAACTTTCGTTATCTCCACACCCACTCTCCTCCTCGAGTGAACGGCTATCCTCTGACAAATTTCCATTCGGAAAGCCTCTGGACATGGGTGAAAATTCTCTCCCTAACCCTATTCCTAATTTAAAAAAAAATGAACTGGGTAGAAATATTCATAGAGGGGACAGAAATACACTTCTATAAGAGAGGGTGGTAAAAAAGTTGATGATCATTGAACAAACATCACTCATAACAAAATAGAATTCCCATGACATGGAAATATGGCGTACTGTCATCATCACTCCGTGTTAAATAGCATACCTTCTCCCATAAGTGATCCACTCACGGAAGGTATGTGTCACTATTTCTTCCCAAAACATGCATTTGTCACGTTCCCTCATAATTCGGTGAGAAATGATACACCTTGACTAAGTTGTTCTCGGCGGGAATAATTCTCCCTCAAACTAACCCTAAGATGCAATCATCGGGAATACTGGGGGGGGAACAGGAGTGGTAATCGATTGGGTCTTCCAGGCGTAAGGGTCTACCTATACCGCTTCCCTTACTCCTTATACCACTCTCCCCCAACCCACTCTCCTCCATGAATGAACTACTATCATTAAAAAAATTACCCTCAACAATATGTTTCCTAACTTTTATGTTTTTCCCTAACCTTTCTCAAAAACAAAATCAAATCTAGGAAGAGGAAATCCATTTTTTTGCATTAATAATTGCACCAGCACTTTTCCAAAACACTTGAAAATTAAATGAGAAACCGAATATGTTTTATAACCCAAGCCATTCTTGGGGAGGCACGGGAATTTGGACCAGATAACAAATGGGGTATGGTGCCTGTATAACTGGCGGCGTCGCTTCGCCTAGGATCATCCCCCTTCTGGGTGTCCATACGGAGGTGGCGGCGGGCGATGACACAGCCGCCATAACTCCCCGTGGATGACTTCCGGCAGCGTATCATCTAACTTGATATACTTCAACCATGAACCCCATTCATGAGGCCCCCATATATCGGCGTGGAAAGTGTCGTAAGATTTGTGGGGCAAACTCCTTAAAGTTCCACAAAAGGTGTTGAAGGTGTCTCCAAGCGATATGGCACAAACTCGCCTCTTCTATGTATCGTCGGTGGTTTCTTACAAAATCACTCAAGGTGAAACGGGGCGTATTTCACACTGAGCCCCTGCTAAGCCGGCTCCACGAACCGGTGAAGGTTGATTTCATTCTCCGGCAGAATACCTTCCAGGAGCACCTCCACCACATCTTGTTCCATGCTGCATGATGTGTGGTCTTCTCCTACTTCTCCTCGTGCTTGCACTCGACGGAGTGGCATGCGCTTGTTCATCGTCAATCTTGAGTCCTCCATCTCGACTTCCTACTACCGTTTTGTACGGAAGAACAAAGCTTTGTGGAGAGAAATAGGATTCTTAAATGTGAGGTTTGTATAGAGAAAGGGAGCAGTGTTCCCTATATACCTTTTATCCCTATCACTATACCAAAGAAAAAGAAGAAAAAAGCAAGCAAATCACTTTGGACTTGGTAGGATTTTCCTTTTTATGATGTGCATTCTGGGTAGATCTCCCGGAAGAATTGTTTGTTTTTAGCAAAGCAAAGAGGTGGCCGTGAGGAGCCAGAAAGGCCGGGTTATAAGGGAGCTGCCTTCATGAGTTTCCGCGTCGAGGTGTGCCACGGCGATTTCCGCGGAGTCAGGAGTGTCTTCTATTCTCTGTGTGGCTACTGCCTCGGGCTCCCTGGCACTCACGCTCGTGTGATTTTCCGTTTCCAACCCCGCGCCTGTAGTATTCTCCACGTCCTCTGGAAGGTCTTCGTCTTGGACAACAACCTTCTGGCCCTCATCATCCACAAGCACTTCGGTTATTGGTGGAAGTGGTGGCAGGGATGTCTCAGGGGCTGCGGATTCGGACCAAGAGATCGGCTCTTGGGTTCTGGCTTCCTTGGGCTTTTCAAACCGCGCATAGAGCTTCTGCAGAACATGTCGAAGGCGTTGCTCCCACGGAATGCCCCACCGTCCCACACGTTGATGGTACGCGGCGCAAATATCGTTCGCGTTCCTGCCTGAGCAGCCACGTATATCGTTGAACTCACCTAAGATATACAGGAATTCTCCGTTCGGTCGATATAGTCGAACTCCATCCCGGACAGCTTCCAAAGCCCTGGCTAACCTAGCCACGCGGTTCAAGTCACTTTCCTGGTTCTTCACAGTTGCCGTACACTGTTGAATCACATCTAGCCACACGTCCTGGAGCAGGTACTTATCGATTTTGCCACGGTTGAAGTACCCTGACCACGCTCTTCGTCTCTCCCAGTGACGCACCCCACACAATTTGGCATACCTGTTCGTGATGGGCGGGGTACACACACACACAAAGGCTCCAAAGAGATTTTGTGCAAAAACACCGTCCACATCCTTCGTTGGCGAATTTTTACTGTAATATTCGCAAAGCGTGTGACGTCCGTATTGAACCTCGGAAGGAAACGTTCTTCCGACACTTAGTCTTCCATCTTCTGTGAAGTGGGTGCCACCGGGGGCACCATACACGGCCGCTTTCATCCTTTCCCTCATCTCCTGCGACATATTGACATGCTTGCGTATATCTTCTGCTGCTTGAAACGCTTCACAGAGAAGCTTTCCAGCCGCTTCATTGCGAGCGGAAACCCTTATGAGCGTGCCATCCCTGCCCAACAAAGTCACACTCCAAATCCATAACAGAAGCCACGTCGTGATTTTCGTTATCATCCACATTCCCCTATTTTATCACACTATAGCAACTGAAAAAATTCATCAAAGAGCAATAACAATTTCTCTATAAACAAGCACAAAATCACAACCAGACATAAATACAACTCAGCAACCTAACCTCACTTTTCCCTCTCATCATCCCCCAACCACAATTCCGTTAAAAAACAAATCACTCACACAACCACAAGAAATCACGTTTATTGAGCTCCTCATTCTTACCCTTTCAAAACAGTTTTGCCGAGAAGAATCACCAGGGTGGAGAGATATTCTTTTCAGTCCTATAGTGTTTCAATAATAGAGGATCCATGAACACCCACAACTATCCCAAAAAAAGAATTCCTACGACATGTAATGTGTTTTGGGAAGGTAAATTTTCATGAGGGAGGGGCATTTTCAGAGTGAATGTTGTAAGGAAAACAACTGTCCGTGGAGAGTGTTTTTTGCGCATACTGTCTTCATTATTTCCACCTAGAATGTCACTCCTCGAATGGCATTCCTCTCGAATTGTTTTCACTCCCCGGAAAATGTTTATCATCACCAATTTGCCTCCCCCATAGCACATTTGTCACCTTCCCTCATTTTTCGGTGATGATAGACACCTCCGTAATCAGTTTGTTCTCACAGGGATACAATTTCCCTTAAACTAACCCTGGAAGAAAATAATCGGGAAACAATGGGTGGGGAACGGTATGGTGATCGAGAGTCTCTTCATCAGCGAGAGTCGTTTCATGATCGACAGGGACATGATGAGCGATGGGGCCTTCCTCCCCAGTGTGGGTTAGGATTAGGATTGTAACATTTGGAGAACGATTCACTGACGAAATAGCGTGAGGTTCTTCTAGACACCTCCCCCTATTCCATATATTTTTGTTGTTCAGTTCCTTTCACGACTTCACTAAAAAAATGATGAGAGAAGAGAAAGAATGATGTGTCAGAGATGTCCACTCCGCTGGAGTAGCTAAGTGGAATTGTATTGGGTGAGTTTACTTTATTTTTTATTAAAGTAGCAGGAGCACCCACGGTAGGACGAGGTGTGCATAGGTGCTGTGTCTCCAAGCAGCATTGTATGCTGTTAGCCTCTTGTCAGCGGTTTGGAGATTTGTATGTGCTGTGGGGTTCTGGATTTCTCCGATCACTTATGTGGTTTCGTATATTTCTTCGGCACGGTGATGGAGAATTTGGAGTTTTTGAATGGCACGTTGAATAGAGGCGGTTTGGCTGTTTACGGCGTCTACACTGGCCAGGCGGCTTTGAATTGCTTCAGCCAGGGAATTTTTGCTTCAAAGTTTTCTGTTCCGTAGTAGACGCAGACACCACCGGGTGAGTTGCTTTTCCATTTTTTCCCGTCGCAAACAGGGCCGTTACTGTTGTTTTCGTTCTTTCCCACGCACGCACCCAGCATGCCTTCTTTTCTTTCACTGCCTTCAACTTTTTTGCCCGCACACCGCCGGTGCATGCCTCGTGTTTCCAAGTGCTTCAAGAATTGAGCGATGCTGTGGTGCCCCTCCGCGGTGGACTGTGGATTTTGGTGCATATGTTTCACGAAACCCCTTTGATCGAGGCCCACATGGTCGAAGAGCCCATAATCACTGCGTCGTTCCACCCAGGCAGTCCATTTTCGTAAGTGCTTCCAACATAGAACACTCACACATGTTTGGCTCCCTCGTTACTCACCGCCCTCATCGCACACAGGCAAAAAATCCACGACGATGTTCTTGCCGGCACTCTCTCCTTCTTTCTCAGGATTATTGCTCCCACAAGCACTTGAGAGACTGCTCCCCACTCCTACTAAAGCCCCGTGGGATAGATCCCCTCCTTTTCCATGATCACCAGAGAAGGTTTTGTTGAACGTATTCTTTGCCTTTTCGATTGTCTCCACGGGATTGACCTTTCTAACTTTCTCCAGAATATTGTTGGTTTCCCGCGTAATTCTCAGTAGTGGTTGTTGAGTAAGTTTGTCTCTTTAGTTGCTGGGTTGACTCTTGTGTACCTTTTTCCAGAAGAAAATTTTGTCGCAGCATTCTTCCATGCGCTCCACTGTTTCTGATAGTCGGGGTTTCATTTCTTGAAATTATTGGGAAGTGTTGCATGGTGCTTTGAGTGGCTTACATCGCTGAGCCACTCCTAGTGACTGACCACAGCACTGAAGATATCGATTTCTTCGACAATTATCAGATAATCCTTCCTGTCTGCGTATTTGAAAGGGTTTTTTGGCTACGTTGTAAATCCGTTAAAGAAGCAAAAACGTTTCAACGTTTTCGTCTCCATTAACAGTTACATACACTTTTACTCTTAGTTCTTTCACCAAGCTACCAAAGACCGAGACAATGGAAAGCTCATTCAGGAGCCACGCCATGTTCATCGCTTACTTTCTGAAGTTGGCTGAACTGCTTTGATTTCTTTAGTGGATAAAAGTGTTTCTTTGGAGAGGGGCTAAGGTGTGGATTTTGAAACTTTAAATGGAAAGTCGAATTGGAAGCCCATATTAACTTTTGCCACTATATCTTTATCACCACCCACGCTCCATTTACCCTAATGCCCCCCACCCCTAAGTTAAGAGAAAGAAGCTTTGGGGACTTTTTCCTCCATAATCTATATTCCGGGGAACCAGAAATTAATCTACTACGGAGCGTATTGTGTTTTTTATATGAATGGTCCAGACTCCCTACAGTATCTCACCTTGGATGGATTTCTTTTAATCCTCTGGCAATTCCTTTCTCAAATGCTGCAGATTTCCACCTTCTGGGTTCCAAAAAAAACATTCTTTCCAAAGCTTTTTTAAGTGGGTCAACCCTAATCTACATTTCACCTCTCCACAGGTAGCAACCACCGCCTTTAGCACATCGCAAATTCGGCCGTTTTCGTCTCCACTGTGATCCCTTTTCCCATCACCATCATAACTAGAAGCACTGATAACTTCATCATGATAAACTACATTGAAAAATGAAAATGAATCAAAGATTTTCGTTGTTAGCGCATTTTTGTTGTACCATGTTTGGGATAATTTGTGGGTATTTTTTAGATGAAGGAAGTGGCACTGAAAAAAAACAGGGGCTGCATTATGGGCGTGCTGCTGGTTATGTTTAGTTTGTGGAATTTGGCGGTGACGTTCTCCGTTTGGTGTCTCTGGGTCTCGTTGCTGCTCTTCGGTCCAGAAGTTAAAGCGGCAGTTCTGGGTTCGTCTTCTTGCAGTACGTCTTGCTTGCGTTCTTCTTGGAGCTTTTTTTGTTTTTCTTCTTCTACCTCTAGTGTGTGCTGCAAGTCCGTCCACCAGGGAAGGGGGTACGAGGCGTTGTAGTACAGGACACATAATCCCTGGCTCCGAGACCCATCACATGGGTAATCGTCACCGGGGTTACCTTCCCCTAGCTGGTACCTGTTTGTGAGCACATTTGCCATCTTTTGTTCCAGCCTGTCTGTAAATGTCTTTCCGTACAACTCCTTATGTGGATTGTGTACCAGCTTATCCATAAAATTTTTCAGGACGTCTTTCAAATTTCCTCCTTTATTCCCATCGTCTTCCAAGCACGGCCTGGTGACATTCTGCCACGTTGCTTCTATTTGTTTTTCTCCAATTTTTCCTCCTTCTTCTTTGTAACTCCACCCTTCGGTGTCGCCTTCCAATGCGTTTTTATCCTTTACACACAGCTTGGCGCCACCGCCGTCGTCATTTATTGGATACCCACCGAGCCCTGGCGTGCACAGACAAACCATGTCATGGGGAGCGGAGTGTCCAGGCCAACGCCGTACTCCATTAGAATACGAATGCCCACAAAAGTTGCTGCGGGATGCGTCCTCGCCCTTGTAGTCTCCTGGCAACGTCCCTTTTAACTCCCTCAGACTTCCCCCATCCTCGTTCCCGAAAATGGTTTTCCCCAAAGCTTTTTTGAGTGGCTCTGAGAGATTTTCTCCATTGCTTCCCCATTTTCCCACCGCAGCCTTCAGCACATCGCAAAGTCGTCCGTGTTCATCTCCATTATGATCCTTTGCACACACTCCCAAAACCATCATAAACACCACTATCCAACGCATTTCCGTCATTTTTTTCTTTAAATCTTCCAATAGCTATAAACCCCAAAAAGAAATGTTTCACGATTTATCATAAATTATGGAAAAAATGATTTTAATGAGGATATTCATGTTAGCTGATCTTTCAAATCAGCCTCCTCCAAAGAAATGAAATGATATTGAATGAAAAGTTATTGATGATCTGGGAGTACGAATTGTGAAGTGAGGTAAATTGTAAATTATTTGTGTGTCATTGAAAGGTTATTGCATCTTTCTCATCTTTTATCGCATTGGGAATTTCTATCGCGACGGTTTTTTTGAGGATTTCTCTGGTGATATATTTAAACGGTGAGGCCGACATCGCCACTCTTCGAGAGTTCTGAGGCCCTCTTCTTTCATAATCAGCAAGTTGCTGAAAATATTTTTTGCGGTGGACACTGCGTTTCGGAAAGGGTTCCTACATTTTTTTGACACCACTCAGAATCCTCAATTAACCTAAATGGCCCTTGAAGAAACACCGACAGAGGTTTCTTAACATTACTTCACACAGAAGGCCTAAAAGGCACACGTAACCATAGATTTTGCATGTTTCCCTGAGAACTTCTTCAAGAAAATTGACGAGTTCCCATCTTGTATGCTTGTGGGGTTGTGCCTAAGCTCCTTTTACTAAGTCCCTTTCTCTAAATGAACAGTGATACACGTGGTGAAAAACTGTGAACGTGCACCTTGGGTTTGAAATGGGACCAGGTGAGGAAATTAAATTTGGTTGTAGCCCACAGCACAGGGTCTTCTGGATGCACCGGGGAATTAAACAAAGAGGATGGGGCCTTTCTGAGATTGCGGCTCCGCAGGTACTGGAAGTGCGGGCTGCTGTGGTTTCCGTCTGTGTCTATGGTGTTGCCTCCTGTGATGGTAAGGGTACCCGCGATGCTGTTGGTGTTTCTCTGGGTCTCAGAGAGTCGGTGTTTTCTGCCTTCTTGTACCGGTACGGGGCCTTCTGGCGCTTCAGTGCCAGGGGGTGGCGGAGGTAAGTGCCCGTCCCACCTCCCATTAACATTTCCTCTCTGACCTCCTCAGGTGGTGGTGGGAGGAGGGGATCCTGGGTCTTGTTGATGACTGAGCAATCTACGAGGAGTTGTCCCTGTGGATTTTCCAACGCCTCCTTCAGCTTCTTCAACCAGATATTCTTGAGTTGGTCGTAGGTGTCGTAGTGTACATAGATCCTTTTCTCATCGCTCCCGTCCCTGGCTGAGAAGTTGTCATCAGATCCCTCAAACTTGCGCCGCCCGCCGGACTCTTAAAGTATTCTTGTAAAGCTTTACATAGTTTTTCCCAGCTTGCCCATCTTTTCTTCCACATTTTGGCTCCCTTGTACGCTAATTTTGTTTCTGCCTTCCAAGCACCCCCAGACGACGGTCTTCCAGGGCTCCTCTAGACCCTTGGTTTGGCCGTATCATTTGTGGGAATACTACCCTTCTTACTGATTTTTTATAATCTCTTCTCTTCACGCATGGCAGAAAATTTATTTCATCGTAATAACACTCAAAAGGACCAGTAGTAATAGTAAAACGGCTCTCCGTAACAGCCGATGTGCATAGGAACACGAGGTCATGCGTGATGGACCTTCCGGGGAAGTACCGTTCGCTATTCTTGCACGTAGCGCACCAGATGCCTGTTCCTTAGTTTCTTGTAATCTTCTGGCAGGGCGTCCGTGATACTTGCCAGTTCCATCCTGCCATAATTCCCAAACAGGGCTGGAGCCAAAGCGGTATGTATAGCAATGTTGGGCCCCTCTGAGTTCTTCGATACCTCCCACAATTCTGTCGAGGCCTTGAAGACATCGCAGAGAATATTATGGTAGTATCTGTTGAAATCCGACACTTCTCCATAATTCGTGGACCCTAACCCCTCTCACAATCATCACCACGATGTTCACCAATACCCCCTTTCCCATTCTCCCTTTATCCGTAACACCTCTAGCGAAATTCTTTACCTCTATGCCAAAAGAAAAAGAAACAAAGCACATAACATGGATATGGTGGGTGATTTTTTCCCCATAATCTACATTCTGGGAAGTGGGTTCCCTTAAATCTTCTGGTGCTTTCTCCACTGCCCCGGGTTTCCAACCTAAGGGGATGTGTGAAGTGTGTGGGGGGTTTTCTCCCCCATAACCTATATTTCGGGGGTTCAACAATTAATCTTTTCTAGAGTTTATTCTGCTTGTTATATGGAGTATTGCCTCTCCCATGGCCCAATTCATCTTCCTTATTTCCACCACCGAATGGGCTGGCAGGGGAGTGCCGGAGTTGTACCAAAGAGCCCACTGGGGATAGTGGATCAACGTTTTAAGGGGACTGCATTTGTTCAGGCTATAACCAACGTATTTGATCCTTACGGTGCATGTTCTCTAGGGCTCTTCTAATGGCCGCGATTACTGTCATTTATGTTACCCACAGCAGCTTATAATTCCAAGCAATATGTCGTTCCTAAATATCCAGGGTGTTCATGTCCTTCTCACGTAGGAACTGCACGTATCACAAAAACATGTGCCTCCATGCGCTGCAGCTTCTCTGGCGTGTCCTTGAGAAAACGCTCCCTCGTTTCCTCACAGGGGATGTGCTGGGCTGGGCTTTGAAGGAACTCGGACAAACTCGCCGTGGGCGGGCTCTGGCCATTGAAGCAGATGCCACATTTTTTGAACAAGTAATCGGCGAGCGACACGCGCTCTCAGGTCTCGCATCCCTCCTGGAGAATGTCTTTGATCCCGCTGCTCAGGGTCCATTTCCCATGCCACGGGAAGCGTCGGAGTGGTCATTCCTTCTGAAGGTGGAGAGTCACTGCTGGGCTCCAGGTCATCGAGGTTGGAGGCGCTGTCGATGAGGATGGGGAAGGGTGAGGCCGGCCGCTGACGTGTGCCCTGGATGGTTTTCTCCGGCACTCTCTGTGGAACATCATCAAACAATTCGTACGCTTGCTTCACAGACCAGTCCTGCAGCGCTCGGACATTGCGCGCACCAAGATACAGAATGGTCGCGAGAATATATGCGCGCAACCTCATTCATGTACCGCTCGGGATTCTTGAGAAAGTCACCCATGGTGAAAGGGGTGAGGTTCTGCTGGATTCCCGGTAGAACTGGTGTACAAAATAGAAATGGTTAATGTAATTATTTCTCTTCACACACTGGAAAAGAGCCTGACAGAACTCATTCTCCATAGTTCGCTTGGTGGTTTCTTCCGAGGGACCCCTCTGGTTTCTGTGAAGCGTACGCGTCCTCCAAAGCCCAAGCTCATCTCCTTGGTCTGACCTCCAAGACCTCACTAGCGCGGAACCACTCTCGCCTCCATGTGGGAGACCGCCATCGCTTCACTGACTTGGACCCCTCCCGTCGCCGTGACTTTAATCCCCTTCCCCTCTCTGGCCTCACCTCCATGGGCCCCTCGGCTCCACGCCTCTAGCTTCCCCTTGACTGCTCTCACTTCCTCTGGGTTCTCGGATGAGGCTTGCTGGTTCTCCTTCCAATAAGCACCAAACATCATTTTACAAACTTTTGTTTGGTGTTTCTACCAAAATAAAAAAGAGAAGAAAGAGAAAAAAAACAAGTCAGCATTCCACAGCGGCATGTCTTCCTTACTTGAAGTCTTTTCCTGATATGAGAAAGAGGGAAGGATTAGGGAAACGGTTTTTTAACACATATTTCTGTAATTGGTTAATTATTCAAGAAAAGTGTTAAACATAATACTTAAAGGTGCTTTCTTTCCTTTTTTCAGCCTGAATAGATGAACACCTCACAGCATCCTCCATAATCGTCAGAGACGTGGAACTGGGGGAGCATCGGGCTCGTCCTATCCCTCCTCATTTTCTGGGGCACTTTTTCCCGCGCAAGGCACGCCGCGCAGTTGAAGATCCCTCTCGTCACCAGGTCCATGGGAGCAGAGTTCAGGTTACATGCAAATTCCTCCAGCGTCCAAAGGCCCTTCCCCTTTAGTTCACGGGTCGTCTGTGAAATTATGGGCTTCGTCTCCCGGACCTTGCAACGGAAGGTGTGCAGGAGGATGTGGTCTCGCACACGCTTCCCACCCAGATACTTCCCAGGGTTCACCGTGAGATCCTTTAGGTTCAAGAACTTGTTATCCAGCACCCAAAGACATTTTTTGTAGATTGTCATAAAAAATTAGAAGGCGCTGACACCCAAAATGGCGCTTCACAATCGTGTTAAAACATCATCAATCGGTGTTCCAAAATTCAACCTTTCGCCATCAGGCTCGTAGTCGTTAATCGGTACAAAAATCTTCTCCACTTCCTGCCTTATGCTCTCTACATTGGAGAAGAGCTACAAACCCACAGTGATATCGGATTATGATCCGATAAACCGTGGAAACCAGCGAAATAGCAATAAGGTGGTGAGAAGGTATACTCCGACTCAGAGTTGAGGTAAGGGCGCTCATTCGAAAGCTTCATAGGGCCCACAACGTAGGAGTGCCATTAATCTGCAGATGTTCTTCGTGGGCCTGGACTGCAGGGCCCGTCCCTGCACCATATGCTCTACCAACTCGTTCTTCATCACGGGAGCAGTAGGTTCAGGGGAGACCTCGTTCCAGGAAAATGTAGGGTGCCCATCCGCCAAACACTTCGTTGTGGAGGCCCGCCTAACCCTGAACGGCGCTAGTGGGTTTCTCTCCAGGCTTGTCTCTCTGTAACGCCGCTTTCTTCTATGTATTCGCTTTGCGTGCAAGGTTTTGGGGGGCCATTCCGCCATCCAGTTTTCAAAATTTATTTCCCTCTCCTGATCGAGCGCAATGGGCTTCCCTCTCACATCAGTGCTATGAAGGTGTGGGTGTGGCAATATGAGAAGTGCCTGTAACAAATGTGCCGTACTCGCACTGCCACATCGCACGCACGCATGGCCCTCTCTCCTCAGCTCACTGCCGCATTACACCACTGGAGGCTACATTTGTTGCAGGAGGGTGCAGCCAAAGTCAGCTGGCACCACGCATCCCTCCCTGCTACCAACACTGCATGCGCCATTCTCAGCTGCGTCCTCCATCCAAATGCTCACAGGAATAAGTCACGGAGCAGTTGCACGGCCAGCGGTTCAACACTCAAACAAATTGCATTCCGAGCTGTTAAGGTGCGGTTATTATTTCTCACATTTGTATAACTTTGGTCACCTTCAGGCACTCATGCAAAGCCACTCCACTCATTGAGGAAATCAAAGCCCTCTGAAGTCAAGGCACCACTGAGGCAATGTGGTCCATTTGATATCGCAGCGCCTGCTTTGAGTGTGTGCTGCGACCACATTACGTAACTGCCCTCACACTGCGAAATCACTCAATGGCACAGGCAGCCATGCACACCAATGGCATGCAACGGTATTCCGTACAAAGATGTCAGTGCTCCTCCCAACTCCAGCCAATCAAGTGACTCCACCGCATCCCCCTCGCTCTCACCACTGTCACTTGCTTTCATAATTCCCTCACTCCAACGCATGGGCACCGTGCCTACACAAAACTGATCTCATGCCACTGAGCCGATTGCTAGAAGACACTCCACTGAGCGCAGCACAATGAGGCACTGCAGAGAGCAACATATTTCCCCCGCTGCCGCCTGAATACCAATAAAAACTTAATTCCAGCGTGAGGCACAAAAGGATAATACACTCCCCGTGCACTCAACACATTGCTGGCATTGGGAAATCCAGTACTGTTGTTTTGCCTTCAGCACTCGTGTGATGCTTCCGTTACACACTTTGTTTGTCACACACCCATGCATTGAAGACAAAACAGTACAGAATATTGTTTTCTCACTCTTTTCGGTGTGACGACTAACTGAAATGTGTTTGCTTGTAAGGATGAATGACTTGAATGGCGATCCTTTGTGATAATTTCTACTGCTTTCCAGGCCATCCAAAGGAAACTTCAACAATATCTCATCCCTAAAACAATATCTCTTTTCATCTTTCCGGGAAAAAGTCACCCACATAATTCACAATCATAAATCACATGATTGTTGGATTATCTTTTGTATGCACGATCTGTGAGGAAAGTAAGGAAACACGAAGGTTAAATTCTTGGTCAAGCGAAATAGCATGGAATAGGTATCTCCTTTGGCGAAGAAATGAAAGCCCAATATATTCTAAGCAAATTGTTATAATTTTGCGGCACTCCTACTGAGACACCGAAATCCTAGGCCACACAGTCATACCCTAAGTAATGAAAATTTCACTGAACATTGTTTTATTTTTTAGGAGAACAATTAACCGTAGCAAAGGACATCCAATTAAGAGATTGCTTTTTTATTACACTTGTTATGTTTCACCTCTTAAAGAAAGCCTTTGAGTCAATGCAATACCATGCACTTCCTATTAAAAAGATATAGCACTGCTTATCTGGCTATGATTCAACTCTCCACTCACCCATGATAAGAAATCCAACGATTATTCGATAATTCTGCTAATGGATGAATTGTGGTTACTGCTATAAAGGGAGGTAGTGGGACTAAACTAGTTTCTAGTGAGGCAGAAATGAGTTTACTTTCACTTTGTGAAAGAACCCCACAGTTCTCCTAATTTTTTCCACAGGATCATACGTGACTGTGTCGTCTTGCTTGTGTGACTAAAATCTCAATACATAACACATTTATACCCTGCACGGAAATAAGGTATTACGGAATGCAGCTTTATTACTGTTTTCATGTGACACTCAATTATAATGCTTATGTCAACTAATTTTCTTGAACTTTCTGTCTTGTCATCGGTCGTATCGATGACAGCTAGAGACGATTCAGCAAAATTCATTCCCTCAAAGCATTATCACTCCTTGTTCAAGCCGTGGAAAATCATCTTCACGCCTTACGTTGGGAAAAAATTATCTGGCTCCTTCCTCATACCACAAAGTGTTGGACACGGGAATCAAAGCTTGTTACAGACCCTCTACAGAAGTCTTTTAAACCCCAGACAACCTTCAAACTTGAAAATTTTTCCTTTGCGTAAGCTCCACCCCCATTGCACTTCCTAGTGTCACATGTAAATTGTTACAAAACTTTAGGAAACACATTCCCCACTATCCAACATGTCACAATAGTTTTCCATTCCCAACACATTACACACTCTTACACAGGTAACGCGTGCTAGCAGAAACAATACTGAGTCTCATCCTTATATTATCATAAAAACTCCCCTCAAGAAGGCTCAGAAACAAGTCACTCAAATGGCCTACTCGCAAACCTTTCCGCTAAATCCGAAAACCAAGTCTCCATCGGGCAACTGTCGTCTTCCTCACATCAAAGCTACTTGAAATTCTAACTGTTGTACGTTTCTAATAAATAAATAACTACATCCCCCACGGTCCTATTTGCAACCATTTAACTGTTCCTCATGAATTTCAATTTCACTACACTCTTGCAACTAACCACCACGGTCATAAATCTCATTTTTTTCTCACCTGAGTGGATCAAGATACAATTTCTGATAACTAACTAATAACTATAACTCCTAAGGGAGTCGAAAATGAAATGACACATTGTGTCATCATTTCTATAACTAAAAGAATGGCGGGTCGCTCCTTCCGACTCTCTTGTGACTGTACCATTCAGTGTGAAAAGGTGAAATCCTAATAAACACCTAATACTCTTATCTTAGGATGCAAATAAAGCAGTACACTGTATTGTCTTATTTACACTGCCTTGATAATAACAAGTGCAACGAAGGTGGTCGTGAGTAAATAACGCTGCCAAGTGCACTTTGTGCTGGTCTGACTCCGCCTCAATACCAGTTAAATTCAAATAACATCGTCGCTTTACACATAGGCAATTTTTATCAAAACTCTCTTCAACACCAAGCCCCATTCCAGCAATTTTTCTGCTCTCCTTATTGCAACCTAAATTTTTAAATGTCACCTCCGATTCCCAATGTTTTAAAAAATATATTGAAAATAAAAGAACAAGTCCTCGCATTTCTACTTCTATAGAATAGGTCATTGTTCATTTTTCAAGCAAAAAAAGGACACTCAGTCATGTACTATACGACTTGTGATTGGATTATTCTAGATACAGTTCTGACAACTAAATGATAAATAAATATCATTTTAAGAGTGAATGTGACGCGGATTGCTATTTTGAAGTTTTTGAACCAATCCATTTCCCGTTAAAAGACCCTTACGCGATGTTAACTCCTACCTGAATAACAAAAATTAAAAACCTCATCACACACTAATACTCTGAAGTATAAAAAAGATATATATTGTCTTATTTCCTTTGATTGGTTTTCATGCATTTGAATACGTGAATCGTATAGAGTGCCTATGGACGAACAGGAAAAACTCAACACTAATAATCATTTCCTTTATCATTATATGAATACTTTAACCTAGAAGAGCCACATCCGCATGCCAAATAAAATCAAGAATTCTCTTCCCTCCGCATTTACCCTTTGACACATCTGTGTTTTCCACATGCTTCTTTGAATCCTCTACTATATTCACTCTGATCCCAATAAATAACCCATGAAGAATTTTTGTTACTAAAGTCCCCTAGAATAAAGGAAAATGGAAAAACTGATTTTGTAAAACTTATTTCTGTTTTGCCAAGAAGTAACCGAGAGAACTATTTTGGAGAGAATTGTATTAGGTAATTCTGGAAAAGTAAGATAATTTCATTAGGTCAGTTTGTCCTATTAAGGGGTGTAGTTGCTTTCTCATTCCTTCACACTTGCCAACCCACTTCGAACCCATCACCACAAGCGGAAGGGTTTCAGCGAAAAAGAAAAATCCTACGGTTTTTCATAGATCATTTTCCTCTGATCACCTCAGAGTCGCATTTGGCGGGTCAAGGCCCTCCACGGCTGTGGCTGTATGCTCGGGCCATGTTCCTAATCTGAGCCCAGCGAACCCACAGGGAGGCAACCCCATCCTACCAAGACTATCTACGGGCGAGCCACGGTTGTCACACCATGGCTGCAACAGTCGTCGCATAAACGACCGCCTGGCTAGTTGTGCTGCCGAAATTACCCTTATAAGCTCCTATTACCAACATGACTGAAACTTTTGGTTTTTGAAAGTGTCCTCGCTGACCAAGATCCTTTATCAAGAAAATAAAAATCCCAACTCCACACATTCACTTTTTGGAACTTCTATTTACTTTCTATGTCTTTTACTACATTATTGCAACTAACCATTTTAAAACACACACTACAATTAAAATTCGCAAGCCTAGATACCGCATTTACTCATATAACAGCTCGTACGTCTAAATAAGCAGATACATCGAAATCAAGCTCCCAACTTCCACAGACAACACCACTCTGGGTGCGCAGCTTTGAAAGAAAAGCTATTAGATGATCCTTGCCTGGGGGAGATGCTATCCATCAACGGAAACTACTCTCCGCTACCTTTTCTGAACCTTTACCAAACTAGATTAGAGAACATGGTGAACGCAAAATGGACCTTTTCCGAAAAAATACCAGAAAAAAATATTCTCCGCACACCTTGGCTGGCTCCTCCACACCCTCCTCGAGACTTCGCTTCAAACACTTGGGGGTGTCAAAATAAATTCAAAAAATGATGCAGTTCGGTTCTTTTCGAATGCCAACCTCATTTTAGTGTAAAGAAAAAAGTTGAAACCAATCGTGCTTCGAAGCAAATAACTGTTTATTGATGTAAGTAATGCATTTAATTTTTAAAATTTGTTATTTTGTTTTGCGGTTTATAGCTCAATGAAAGAAACAATAAAGGAAACTCGAGCGTGTTTGCCTTAGCATTAATTGTCTCGTGGAGTCAATATTGCCTTCAGTGATGCTGATTGACTCCTCGTATTGCTTCCTCGATTCCCATATAGCATCTTGCATCCAATTGATTGCAAAAGTTCTTTGACACGTATCAAATCTTCAACAATCTTCAACAATCTTCGGCACCTCGGCATTTAAACTTGTGCTACCCAATTTTCTATAAATAATCGACTGTAACCTCCTCACAACTTCGTCCATTCTGGACTTATCAAACCTTGCAGGATCCAGACTGCTTGCGAGGGACTGAAGCTCCCGAGCGGCGATTCGTATCTCTTCAGTCTGTGCCGTATAGCTCTTAATGCGACCCACCACTAACTATGGATCGCTTTGCATTTTTGTAGCTCTTCTTGATAATCTGGGTGCATTGTTTCAAAAGCGTCATTTGCCTTTTTAGACTCTTAAAACAATAAACATTCACCAATAAGACAAAAAATAAAGTGCATGACAGTAAATTGTATTTTAACAATAAGTGGAGTATCTCATTTTCACATTCCAGACGGGTGATGAAAATAAGAGAAATATGAGCAGCTTAAAACAATACTTTTCTGGAAATGTTTTCCTTCCCTATTCTTTAATAAAGAAAGACACTCAAATACCTACGCCACAATCATAATTTGTACGCTTAGATAATGAATCTTTTCCGTGGCTAATTGCAATGGCGTGTAGCCAACCATTCGGGTGGCAGCCCATACACAACAATTATGGGAAAGTCAAAGAACGAAAATTTATGAATTTACATGGATCTCCGCATGGAAAACAATTCGGACAAGGTCTATCATCAATCCTAGGATTCTTTCCGCTTCTATTCTTTGGTGCATATCCATGTGTTATTTTTGTCACCGCAATTGAGGTGTGTGGTGCGTCCCAACCCTGCAACTTATTTTAACCTCTATGCCGTCAAATATTGTGAACTTCTCCCTGCCCCCTCCTTATCTCCTAAGCACCAAAAAAAGGAAGAAAATTAGGAAAGAACCATCCGATACGTAAAGGGTTTCTTACACCTTCATGCAAGGCAAGTAGAATGATAGAAATACACATGGGCACTACTTTCGGGTGGCTTCAATTACAGGATAAAAAAGAAAATCAAGTTCACATAATCATATTCCAATTAATTTTGCCCTCCATTGACTTGGCGGTAGTTTGCCACCAAGATAAACATGCCAGAGCCTTCCCTTTGCATCGCTTGGCTCCATGTAGTTTCTTGGTGTTATACATATTTTTGCTCCGGAGCACCTCCATGTATCGTGGTTGGTGTCCACCTCCCGGATGTGTGGTCAGGAATTATCCTCATCGTGTTCTTTCGTGTGCGCTCTCGTCCAGACAGAAGGTATGGCTTGATGATCTTCTTCCAAGCCTAGACATGTTCGGTCGAGTTCATTGTAAATGGCTCCACATCCCGCAGCGAAGGCAACCGCGGTCATGGGAAGTTCCAGGATTTGTCATTATAGTGTACCGGTGCACATACACAATTCCTGTAGGGCGTGGCAAGGCTGGTCGTCCATGGGCACTTCCTCCCTGTGAAGCGAGAGCTGGAGATGTCCGGTGCCATCACGAAATGCTGTGGAGCATTGTAAGAAACCCTCGCCGAAACTTGTGGAAAAATAGATAGGGGAAGAGGAGGGAGTAACAGCAGTGAGAATACTCAAAATAACCCACAGTCAGTAAGTAAACTATTTTACAAAAAGATCATTTAGATAGAAAATATGAATTATGGAAAATGGCTATTAAAAAAGCTGTACGTTATGAAGTTACAGATGAACTGTTAGTGCATCCTCCTTATTAGTTCCTCTGTCTAGAGGAGAGCCATACGCACGTAAAAGAATGTAATTGGTGATTGGAGTAAGAATATCGTGGTAATACCGACGATAGGCCCATTGCTCGCGTGTCGTGATACCCACAGCCCGCAGGAATGGGACGCCGCGGAAGATGCAGCCCTTCAAGTGATGCAGCTTCTCGGGAAGTCTCTCGACAACTTCCTCACACTCCGCATCCTTTTCGATATAGTGGGATGGGTCTTCCAGGAAAGCAGCGAGAGTCGCATTGGGGTTGCAGGCTCCGTAAGTTTTCCCATATTCCTGAATCAGAAAGTCAACGAAGCGAACGTCTTCCCAGGATTTGAATGCCTTCCGGAGGATCCCTTACAGCTCACCGTCCCCAGTTCCTCCTGGCTGACGCTGTGTGCTTGGAGTGCTGGCTACTTGATGTGTGAGCTTGTTACTTTCCTCGTTGCTTCTCTGCACGGACATACTTCCGCTTGTTATGGGGACCGTGGGTGCTTGCGGGCTTCTCGGACGGCTTCGTCCAAGGTACCTCTCGGGACACAGTCCAACACTGTACTCGCTGTACGAAGAGCCCAATCGCGGAGAGTTATGATGCCATCGCCCACAAGGTACCCGATGTCTTTGATCGTATTGTCATGCAAGCGTCCTAACATCTGCTGCATGACTTCTTGCACTTCCTCGCGGCGGTTGGCATCCTTGATGTAGCGCCCTGATCATTGTTTAAGAAATTCGCCGAGAGTCAGGTGGCGGGATTCTCCCTCATTCCATCCATAGTATACCACAAAGAAATGAGGGGTTTGTCTTGTCCCGCGTACTACATTCCTGGAAAAGAACTTGTTCTAATTCACTCTCCATCGTCCAGTTTGGTACTGCTTCCCTTTCACCTTCCATACTCATATACCTCTATTTTTTCTTGGCAACTACATTTTATTCTCTCGCAAAGAACCACTGTAATATATAATGCTATAACGGAGACGCTTATAAGTGCTGTTCCTAGGACAGGCAGAGAGACAATGAAAGAGAGAGATATGTACAATAAGGTGTTGTCCCCTATGTAATCTCATTGTCATCTAAACGATGTAACCGATGATAATAATTTCCTAGAGAAGGGAGTCATGGGGCTGCGGTATACACAACGCTATATTGTGAGGGTTGTAGCAATGTACGTGAGTTTCACTGACCACATTACCATAACCAGAGCACAAGAAGCCATGAAATATAAAACTAATAAACTCACGCATAACCCCGAAAGAAGTACAGATAACATCGTTCACAATTTATTCTCACCATTGCATCCTATTCAGTCCTCTCTCCACACGCCTTCGGTGACGGACCTAATAGAAGAACATTACGGGTGGTAAGGTCGAGAGGCAAATTTCATCAATTATGAAAAGTATCCTAATTTTTTACGATTGCATGCCCAGTTAACACACATGGAGATAACTGAGAGACCATGGAAAGGCGGGAGAAACTAAGAACCCCTTTTTCCAACAGCCTGCCACTGGAGAACACATGCCCCACAAACTCCCTCCAATAATCCCAACTGCTAAGACCACAAGGAGTAATGGTAGAGAAAAAAACAATAGACATTGGAAATAACCCAACTTGCTAACCCTTGACAAAAAGCAAACACTTTACCGTAGGACAGCGGTGAACACAACTCTCTGCCCATGGTTTTCTAGCTCCAATACGCTCTGTACGATTTTTTCCATACTAATGAGAGGGTTTGAACTAAATCACAATATCCTCCCATAGACCTTACGGGCCGCAGGTATCTGCGCTCCGTGGGGGCACATCATTCATCCCACTAAGGCAGGGATGAGTAAGCGTGGCACGAACAGCTCCACAAAGAAACAATAACTGCTTTGAAAACGTCAAGCTAACCAAAGGAATCTTTCGACTCTGTTTGCCCAATTTTCCTAATTCGGCCCCAACAAGCAGGACCGTCCTCAGTGGTCCCCTGCGTGGCCCTTATGCTTGATTCCAAAGATGTTTTGTGTGGTCGTTTTTCTCTTTAAATTCCTGCTCTGGGACTCAACACACCAAGACGTTTCTAAAACCTAAAGTAGTTCCATTGAGGAAAACGTGAGAACACAGGATCAGTCAAAATCATTCAAAGTTAATCAGAACACTAAACAGCAAAAGCTTAAATTAGCATACACACCGTTCGCCTCAAAGAAAATGTCATAGAAAGACATTAAAATATGGAAGCAAACAGTACTATACTACCTTCCAATGCCAGCCACTGCACACACGTGAGCAAATCGCAAATCATCAAGAAAAATCCTTGAAAACAAAAAAAATTCAAAGATAAACGCAATGACATGCTTAGCTGTGAAAGGAAAACCGATGGCCAGGAAAAACTAATCATTCACCAACTACAAAAACTAAAGAGGGCAACAATGTGCGTCGTTCCAACGTTTTAACGCACCACCACCCAAAACAACTATAACACTAGGTCATAATATTACACTTAAAAACATCTCAATCATTTAGAGCATTCACAACCCCACAACACTTCACAGCACTGCATTATTTCAAACTCATGCACCAGATCACATAACGGCACCATTGCATACGTCACCATACCACATAATATCACTGTTTCTTGTAATAGAATATCCTGATGTTTGTGTGAGAAAGTCTCATTTCCGCCTACAAGTTTTTTATGTGAGATTTGCTTGTGTGGATGTGGAAGATACTCCCTATTTATTGCGAAGCATTTTTCTACCTATCCTTTGTGGCATTCGTAAGCTGGCGAGTTATTATTGTTTTTTTTTTGGTAATAGGATCGTTTCGCAACACCAGTGTGGTGAGGGAGATGTTGCTGCTACTCGTGTGTGGTTGTGTACCCTGAGTAAAGGGAATCCCATGGAAGTGCTGCGGATGTCGCCCATCATAAGGGATGTGGGGTGAACGCATGGAATATAACATTGCAGCAGACAACGAAAAGTTTTTTGCCGCAACGGCTAACACCCCTTTGGACCAACGTGCGAGACGTGGACACCATCCACTGAAGAAGTGTGGACGGGCTCGATATCCACGCACGGGGTTTAGCGGGCATTGGCGTACCCTCTAAGGTTGCTGAGCTTCACACCACCATTCCAAGAGACGCAGTGCAGGCAAATGCATTTCTTCTCCTTCGCTAGTGTGGGGTGATTCCTTCGGTTGTTGATCGGCACAATTAAAGGAAAAAAAGGAAAAATAAAAAAAGAATAACTACACAAAAAATAATTGTGCGATACATAAACCCCACAGGAACGCGCTTGAAATGCATATTTGATTGCTTTGGGAGAACACTTCCAGTGCTTGGGCTGGACGAAGAGGGATTGCAGAACCTGGTGGGTTGCTTGGGAGTTGTTTTTGTAGTTGTTCAACATATTTATTGGACACACTGATTGTGATTTGAGATTCACAGGTGCCATCGGGAGTGTTATGGCTACTGAACTTTAAAGGACACTTGTGTATTTTGATGATTTATAACAGATTGCGGTATTCTTAGATTTATGAGAACTATATTTAAGAATCCTTTGGAAATCTTATGGTAATTTTTTTTTCGATTGTTTGGTTGCTGGCTGATTGTGTCTTCGCTCATCGCTGGAGCGCGCGCGTCGAATATCTGATGGTTGTCAAGCGGTCGTTAGGAACTTTTATGCTGGCCGCTCGCTGGAGATGTAAGCTATTCCCTTCGGAGTGTTCCTGTTCCATTTCACGGTGCATAACTGCTTGGTTGAGGGTTGGGCTTGTTTAGGACAGCCTGACACATAAGCTTCGTCACTACCTCCGGCAGGCCATTGCTTTGAAGTACGATATTTTAACCAAAAGGCGACGCAAGCACCACGACGCCCTTTGTTGGAATGACTCTCTGGAATTCGTGCAGTGACACTCTGCTGGAAACAACGTTCTTGAAATGAAACGGTTTCAGAATTATGTCACATTAATCCACCGCTCTCAGGTAATTTTTTGTCCCTACAATCACTTGATTGGCACCAGGGCCGAAGCAACTCATGGGAAACTTTAGTGATGTGTGCACCTTTTCTCACCTCCCGAGCAGTCACAACAGTCGCGTTGACAAGGTGCTGCTCAGCTTTGGTATTAGAACGCCTCATCCCAATGAAGGATAGAGTGCATGTGAAAGGCTGTGGCAAATATCCTGCCACCATCCTTTCGATGTCGTGTGAAGCAGCCCCCGATAATGACGTCACTGTCCGGCAGCTTCTCTCGCCCATCTGTTTCAGCCTCCTTGCCTTTCGTGCTCCGCGTACACTTGGCGCTTCTCCAGTGCTCTTCCAAGCTGCGGTTTCTGAGGTGTAGCGACGACAGAAGCGGCGTTGATTGGATCCCTTCCCATTGCAGTGCTCACTACCATTCCCAAGCGTTGCTATCATCGCCACACGCACTTCAATACGCACATCGCTCCTCCCACCACAGACATGAAAGGGCACGTACAGGGGAAAAAATTAGGATGTGGGGCCTCGGTGGCTAATGGGGTCCTAAGGGCGACTACACTTCTTAAGTCCTCCCACGGAAATGTAAAGCGGGAGAGCCACTATCAAATAACTTGAAATGCAACACAATTGACAGTGGGCATCCCACATCTCATACCCACCACGAGGTCCGTGGCCACAGGCAGGCACGCCGAGTTGTGAGCCACTGCCATTTGGTGTTGTGTTGCGTGAAGTGTAACAGCGGCATTGCGAGCAGCAGGAACCTTCAGCATCCGGAGTGACAAATGCCAACCAAATTTCATTAACTTATGTGGAAGTCCACACACACACCACCGTTACCAACACAGTCGGCATTCGGAGATTACTCCACCGCCACAAACACGCGGACTCCCGGTCCCTCACTTCCCACACGCCTTCAGCCGGCCACCCACGGAACCTCGAGTGGAGGAGCGGAGGTGGCGGAGTGAGAACAATTCATCCGCCCTGCCTGTGGGCATGAGGAGGAGCAGTGAAAATAAACCAGTTCAAAGCGGCCGCAACAATATTATCAAAAGAAAAAACACCTGCAATCCAATCAGCAGCAGCCAAATATGGAATAGAAATAAGCCACACCGGAGACAACAGTAATCACAACGCTGCCATCCTCCACAACATCCCAAGCACAACGCGGTCCTCCATCTTCGGCATGACACCTTGCGACATAATCGAGAGTGATTGGAAGGGAACTGGGAATAAAGCAGGTAATCGCGTTCAGCTGAGAAAGGACAACACCATCTCACCATCTCACCCACGTGCAGCATTTCACTCAATTGCACTATTTGGACCGAATAGCACAATTTCTCAAAACAGAGCACCTTCCTGATGTTTGCGGCAGACCGCTCATTGCAGCGTCAAGGTCCAGTACCTACCAATTGGTATGATCTGTCAGGCACATTTATTCCTTTCCACAATATGCGAAGCGCCGTGCCATCGATCACATGTGGAGACTAATGTGAGGCAAATGCAATTGCATCTCAAGGGCCTCATAACAAGAAATTTGGCTCAGCACAAGTTTACTCTCGGAAATGTGGCTGTTATGTGTTCCGCGGTTGATTACCCCGACCGAAGGGATCCCACCGATGTCACGTGCAGCCCGCCAACCACGAGGGGTTTGGGGTGACTTCAGCGGGTGAACTGCCACGGCCACAGGGCGGGGCTCCGTGCCGCAGTGGCGAACACTCCCTCCGCACCAACGTGTAAGACGCGGCCACCACTCACCGGCGAAACAGGCAGGCTCCATTTCCAAAACTGAGTCTCACATTGCCATGGCATCAGGGCGTGGTGCGTGTGAGTGCAATTCCTTCTGCTCACCAGCGTGGGGTCATTATTTCAACCGCTAATCCGCACAATGAAGAAAAAAGGAGAAAGCAAAAAGAATGCCCAGTCCGAAATTAATTGTCCGATGCCGCCACTCCAAACTCCCAGCCGGTGCGAGACAAGCAACTCGGCGCCCCCGTTTACAGACGGCCCTTCCGAAGTCAAAGTCGGATGGAACCGGCTGCACCTTGCCAAAAGGGCAGTAAAGCGGCCGCCACAGCAGCCACCCAACGCTTGGGCCATTCAGCCACGCATCTCAACAAAGCCCCAACGAGAAAAGAAAGGAAGGCAATGGGAGTGCTGAGGGAAGGGATGCCTATTCGAATGAAGTGACAGCACTAACCGCTGTGCCACAACACAGCTGCTCCGACACGCACACACGCACGCACATAATGTCAGTTACCAAAATAGAAAAAATAAATCCCGCAAACCCAAAGCGTTAAAATGTAAACAAAACAATGAGTGAAAATAACGATATTGCGTGCGAGAGTTAACTCAAGCTGCCACAAGGAGGATAAGCCCTAAATGGTGAGGGCGTGCCGTGCCGTGGTCACCGCATGCATGGCATATGCACAATGAAATAATGAAGGAAAAAATAAAAGTAACAAATATCTGAATGAATAAAGCAGCAGGAATAAAGGAAACACAATGCACCTCGCAAACAGTCTGCTCACCGCGCGCCGTGCAGCATTGCGTGTTGCTGTGGCAGTGTGCGGATATGTAGGACGCCCTCACACTTCACCGGCTGTCTTCACTGCTCTCTCACAGGTGCCACACTACAAATGAAAGAAAATAATGGAAACAACGAATTAGGAACAGACACACACACAGGAGGGAAAAGCAATGGAAATATGAGGAAATCACAATGGGGTTCGACACACTTGTTCATTCGGTATCAGCACCGGCCACTGCTGTTACGTTGGCACCACGCGAGTCTCGAACAATTGCGGCAGCGTCCTCTGTTATTTTGTCGTCACACATTTCTTGCAAAAGTGACTTGGCAATCGGAGCTCCACCTGCCGTCGACGGTTTAGGCCATACTCGGGTCACTGCTGCGGTTGATGAACTCATTGGCAATGTCACTGTTCAGCGTTACCTGGTACTGGTGGATCTTGTCCCACAAGGTGAAGCTCGTACCACTGGCAGCACCACAGGACGAAGCGCAGCGCTGACGCTTGCTAATAGCCGCGCTACCCGCGTGTTGGATGTAAATGATTTCCCAGCTGCAGGTTTTTTCAATCCTCTCCCAGTCCTTGAATACTTTCTCCATGTAGTCGCGAAAGTCAGCGGCTGTGCGCTTCTCCGTGCGGTGCTCCTTCGCTTTGGTTATTTGCAGCAGAACAATCGCCTTGAGTCCCACACGTTCCACAACAAAGAAGCCGTCCACAAGAGGGAAGTTTGGAAGCTGAGGTTTGTAGAGGCAGCCCCTCGCCGGCACCCGCTTCGGACTATCGGACTCGAAATGGGAAATAAGCATGGTCACACTCCCCGCTGCATGAGCACTGACTGGTGTTTTGCTTCATTACTACGAGGCAGGCGCTCAATGCGTCCGACTAGCGCGTCCACAGCGTTCCACGCCATGGAAGCCCTCATGGTCACCGTCTCAAATAAATCAGTTCACCTTTCCTGCTAACCACAAAGCATGCGACGTGACTTATCTCCCTTTAATGTTTACCTACAAGCATTTTCCTGTCGATTTCTTTCCGGACATGTACAGACGTGGTTCGGTTCCCGCACACCAACCGACCGTTCACTTCGCTACACACCAACTTCTCCAGTCTATGCATGGTGCCCTCCCACGCCACTCATGCAATATTCGAAGTCAAAGGAAACCAATTCCAATGCACGTTTCACCTCCACACGCTCGTCAAAGGTTGCCTCATTTCCCAGGACGTAGCGTGGCACCGGGCCCACCACGGAAATAAGTTACTTAAACTGTTCTCAGTCATTTCCGAGATTGGCATTTTCCAATTTAATTTGGTTATTCTCCAACTGCGACTGCCTTTCCCACACAAGCGCAGCCTTGAACTCAGCATCATCGTAGCAGTTTATGTAAATAGGAAGTGTTTCCTGTAGCTATTTTGTAAATTCATGGAATTTATTCGCGTTGGGCGGTGAAATCAGAACAATGCCCCAACTACTTCTACAGCTACCAACACGAATATCAATGCCGTTATCACTATTGTCATATATCATGTAACCCTCAACGCCTCGCCTTGCCATGCCTTGAACTTCATATCTCGCGATTTCCTCTTCCGCATAATGCACAACCCTCCTCTCCTCGCGGTGGAAAATATACGCCTCACCCCTCACAAAGTACGCCACCACTTTCGGTCTTTCCGACGGATAATGCAGCAGTTGATAGAGCAGCAAGGAGCCGGTGGCAAAGGACTTCCCAATGCCTGGCGTGCCAATCACAATAAATGGGTGCACATCTTCGACGCCACTACTCCACTCATCGATATTCTTCTTAACAATGTGCCACACTCGCAGATTCTCCTTGCGGATGTAAGCGTCACACACGGCATTGTACTCTGTCAGCGATTTCGCTTTTTCCTCTCGTACCTCATCTCTTTGAAAAAATCCGTACGGCCATCCTTTCTGTGACGAGAGAACTGCCATCACAAGTTTCCCCTCCACACCTGGCACCACATCGCCCTCCCAATGCTCTTCGGGATCAGGATCGGGTTTGATGTCTGCCTGCGCCTCGGACCATAACTGGGGCTGCTCTCCCTCACTAACATGCAACACGTCCATTCCAAGCCACTTCTCGCTGTACTCATCGCCCCTCACAACAAGTCTCCACCTCGCGTTGAACACGGAATCATACACACCGTCAATCACCTTAACACTGGTTGCATTAGCATACCTCATTGCTTCCTCATAACGCCTCACACTTAAGATTGCGGCATTCAGCATGCCCCTCACTGAACCATTAACATCTCTCACCTCATTAGCGGCTTCTGCACGTGCCCACTGAAGGAGGGAGAAAATTCCTCTAGCACGCAGCCTGTCCACTCCTTCCCTCATTGTCTTATATTCCCTGTACGGTGACGAGTTTGTTATCCACCTAAGCACTGACTCGTCACTCACACAGAGTGACGGATCGTCCATAAACACATGCATGGAAGTATCTTCCACACCGAACGTCCTTTTGAAGTAATTCATGAGGAAGTCGTGCAGGCCCACGTCACCCAATCCATCATATCTCTCCATCAAAACATCCTCAACAAGGCTATCCAGCGTCCACCCACGACTAGCTCGTGCCACGACGTCATGTCTCACGGCAACAGGCCTTACAGCGGCAACAGTCGCAGCCGTCACTTGATCGCGTGCGGCAGCCTCAGCCCGCACAACAGGAGCAACGGCCTCTCCTTCCGTCTCATCCCTCGTCCGCTTAACTCCCCTCCTTCCATTTATATAATCCGCGTGTGTTTATTTTATACTTTTAGTGCTATGCGTACGATCAGAGAGTTAAGGAAATGAAAGGGAGGGCGAGTGTGCAGTGGTACAAACACACAGGCAACGTACAGCAATAAAGCACACACACACACACATTCAAAAGGGAATAAACATTCCTTCATTGGGAATTATGAATTATATGAGAAAGTGGCAGACCAATGCCATGCGTGGAGATGGTTAAGCCGCACCGCGTCACGCACTCGAGCGCAATGGGCTTCCCTCTCACATCAGTGCTATGAAGGTGTGGGTGTGGCAATATGAGAAGTGCCTGTAACAAATGTGCCGTACTCGCACTGCCACATCGCACGCACGCATGGCCCTCTCTCCTCAGCTCACTGCCGCATTACACCACTGGAGGCTACATTTGTTGCAGGAGGGTGCAGCCAAAGTCAGCTGGCACCACGCATCCCTCCCTGCTACCAACAACTGCATGCGCCATTCTCAGCTGCGTCCTCCATCCAAATGCTCACAGGAATAAGTCACGGAGCAGTTGCACGGCCAGCGGTTCAACACTCAAACAAATTGCATTCCGAGCTGTTAAGGTGCGGTTATTATTTCTCACATTTGTATAACTTTGGTCACCTTCAGGCACTCATGCAAAGCCACTCCACTCATTGAGGAAATCAAAGCCCTCTGAAGTCAAGGCACCACTGAGGCAATGTGGTCCATTTGATATCGCAGCGCCTGCTTTGAGTGTGTGCTGCGACCAACATTACGTAACTGCCCTCACACTGCGAAATCACTCAATGGCACAGGCAGCCATGCACACCAATGGCATGCAACGGTATTCCGTACAAAGATGTCAGTGCTCCTCCCAACTCCAGCCAATCAAGTGACTCCACCGCATCCCCCTCGCTCTCACCACTGTCACTTGCTTTCATAATTCCCTCACTCCAACGCATGGGCACCGTGCCTACACAAACTGATCTCATGCCACTGAGCCGATTGCTAGAAGACACTCCACTGAGCGCAGCACAATGAGGCACTGCAGAGAGCAACATATTTCCCCCGCTGCCGCCTGAATACAATAAAAACTTAATTCCAGCGTGAGGCACAAAAGGATAATACACTCCCCGTGCACTCAACACATTGCTGGCATTGGGAAATCCAGTGCTGTTACTTTGCCTTCATCACTCGTGTGCTGCTTCAGCTCCATCCCTGCGCTCCACAGTGCACGCCGCCACTCCTCACTCATCGCAGCCTCCCTACAATCGCATGTGAAATCCTCCAGCCACACTGCCACGCAAACCGCTCTCACTGCGTATTTCATTTCACTGCGAATTATCCCACGGAATTCAACTCCATCCTCAAACGAACACACACACACGAGCACACAAGTGAACCCCAATGACACTCACAGCAAACATCATCCGATGATACCAAGCGAGGCTGCAGGCCGCACACTAGCGGCACGTGAGGCCACACAAACCTGCAGGGATTATGTGCAATCCCAGTCCTGGGAATTTGTGTTTCCTGCATGTTTAGGGTGACTGCGCGCTCGTGAAGCAATTTTCCAGTGTGCCTGCATGTGCTCCTTTGGTTGTTCATGGTGTATAAGAAAGCATATGTGTTAGTAATGGCATCATATTCAGTCCCGTCAATGTTACATGGAGTTTGTATAAAATATGCTATTGCCGTCAAAGTCTCATGCCTCACTGTGGAATACTTTATTGCTAGACGCACTGCCTAAAGGAATACATTTCTTATTAGGTAGGGTTTTGCATGCATCATTAAGTAACTCTTGATTGACTAAAATGTTGTGACCAGCTGTCTCCGTTTCTGGATATTGCCACTATATTTTTGATATCACAATGCATTGCCTCCTGCTCTCTTTGGAAAAGAGAAGGACCACATGTTACAAGCAGAGCTGCTTCAACAATCTTACTCCAAAACAGTGTAGCAGTGTGTCGCGCATTCCGACTAGTTCCTCATGTGTGTTGGATGATGGTAGGATGCGGTTTGTCAGTGTGTCCTGCATGTGCATTGTGTCTTTCTTCCAGTTGAAATAATTCGTTCCCTCGCCTGCTAACGTGGAAACCTTGTGGCAGGTGGCTTGCCTCACGAACAAAGGCGTCCAGTCTCGCATTCATTGTTGATGTCCAATATGAGGTAGAGCATTTGTGCAGTGCTTCTTTAATGTTATGTTACCTATTACAGTGAACAATTGTCTTAATACCAGTTCTTTTTTAATGGCGTGTAACTACTTCAGTGCTACTGGAAGCAAGTGCGAAGTATTCAAGAACTTTTCGTGGCTTTTACGATTTTATTTATAGCCTTCTACTCAACTCTGTCGTTCCTTTAAAGTTACGCAGCTAGCTCCCCACCTTGTCTCTGAATACTCATTTTTATGTGTACGACCGCCCTAGCGAACACTGCACAGCCCATGCTTCTTACGCTTTTCCCATTGCTTGTGACATTACTGTGGAGTATGGCTTCCTGTCCCTTACAATGGATCCGTCTGTCCGAGCTTCATAGTCATGTTGAGCAGCCCCCAACTGGTGCCCCTACAACGTGAGTCAAGCACTTTCCCTTTTTCCAAATCATCCAAACTACACTCACACGGCTGTGTAGTGCTATAGTGAGTTCCTTATGTCAGATTAACTATATTCAGTTCACGCGCAGCATCATATTTCGCCTTTCCCCTTCTTACAGGATATAATACTCTCTGGCCTTTATACGCCCAATATAGCACGTGGAAGGCTTCCCTGTTGTTTGTAATTGGGTTTAATACGACACTCCTTTTGTCGCGGCTTCCTTTCCAAGTTGTAATGTATTATTTCATTTCATTATGCATTTCACCCATGTCACCACGTCCACTGTCTTAGCCTCCCGGTGTGGAGGAGTGCTTTTTACTCCTGTGATTCATTCAGTGCATCCCATTCAACAAAAGTGCATTAAGACACTGCGCTGTACTTCAAGAAGCGTTATTACTCCATGAGCGTTGAGTTGGGCCATATCACATATCATTCTCGCTCAACCTCCAGGCACACTAATGCTACAGTTTTCAACCACGTCCATCTCAAGCTTGTTTCAGCTTCTAAGTGTCTGACTGAATCATTACTTCCTTTATCATGCCTCAAATCATAACGTGATGTTTTCCCCCTTATCATCTTTCCTGGATAATACCTTACCATAAACACACAGAGCAGGTGGTTTGCTTCTGACAGCGGGAGAAAACATGCATCCCATTTGCATTGTTGGGACCTCCACAGGTCTTCTTCCTGCATTGTTCTTGCGTAGTACGTCATGTCAATATGGTCAAGAAAGGCAGTTCCTGAAGGCAATATGGCAGTCGGGCGTACACCTGATTGATACAACGTGAGAATGACTAACAAGGGCATCCGCACGAATCCTCATCGCCTTCCTATGCACGGGTTGCATGTTTCTCAAATGTGTGGCACTCAGCCCTACACCGAAATTCTCCACTCCAGCAGATTATCTGTGAACACTATCCAATATACTTTCAGTGCATTCTTTTATACAGTTTTCATGCGCATCAATGTTTTACAGGTCATAGGAGCCGTGTGCAACAAAATGAATATCGTTGTCATCCCACTGGTCTCGCTTTGCACATAAGGACTCGCTATTATTGCCATCAGCGCACCTGCTGTTACTGGCCGCTTCCTTTCCCTACACTGGGCCTCTGACATTGTTCTCCTTTTCGTTCGCTACGATGTTTTGAGTATTGTTATCCGCTTTCTACTTCAAGGATAGAGCAATAATAACAATAGAAATGAACTCACATCGTGCATTCATGATTTTTTAAAACTCCGAATGTGTCGCGCTCTGGGCTGCATCATCTTGCTTTAGTGATGAAATTACGGCTTTATCATGCCTGGGATGACGATTCATTCACTTTAATAGTCCCTCCTTAGCTGCTACCTCTTGCCTCCACCGACTGTTCGCAATGTCTATTGTCTTCTGACGCAGCATTTAAGGGCGTTTGCAGTCACAGCGTGCGGCGCTACCATGTTCACTGAATTAAATATTTCCTCTCCTCCATGCAAGGCTTCCATAAGCTTGATACCAAGCATTTCTGACAGTGCTCCACCGGCACATGCTATCAGGGATATCAGCCCACTGCCGTCCCATTAGTGAGTGGCCGCATGTTAACACCGCAGAGAGTACATGGTGCCAGGGAGCACGAAAGAGCTTTATCAGTGTCCAACACCTGCTGCTTACTGCCAGCACTATCGGAGTGACCCAGCAACGTGCTCTTAAAGGCATATCTGTAGCATTACTTTTTCCTTTCACCGCTTTTGAGGCATTTGTCCTCCACGCCTCAACATGCACTAATGCTTCTATCAAATTGTCATTGCCCTCAACAGAGAAAGTCTTCACTGCCTATCGTCTTTTGGTAGCGTCAAGTTTGTGAACTCGAATACGCACTTTGCTGTCTCTCCATTATCGCATGTAGATTCCCATAAGACTTCCGCACACTACGAGCATTCTCACACATCACTCCTCTTTGGACACCCTTGAGTTCTCTTTGTTCAACACAATCAGCATCCTTCATAAATTTACGAACGTGGGCCCTCCTAGCTCCGCTCCTAATGCCTGCACAAACGGGGCCCAGTATTGACCACAAGCAGATCTAAATATTGCCCCCAGCGTTTTCGTCCATACAGACAGTCCGCTGTGCAACGTCCGGTGACAGTTTGTCCAAGGGGCCTGGTTTCCGAGGAATTTCCCTCCTCTATACTTGTGTCCTCACTGGCCCAGTGCCAGGCACGATGCGCGGAGCACGAGCCACTTGGGCATAACAGGCCGCATACCCCCATGACGTTAGTGGCTGCACTCAAAGCCAGCTCACCATACGGTCGTTTCGTGTTTCTGGTGTTTTTTGTGCTCCATTGGTATAAGGGGAAACGCACCGGCTTGACATAAACAGCTGGCTCGGCCAACCACATTGTTGTTGCCGGGTTTCCCTCCGACAGCCCTCCACGACGGAATCATTCCAATCCCAGCTTGTATCTAACAGGGACGTGCGGTTTACCTCGACACAGACATTTGACAGATCCGACTGACTTGAATCACTTGCTTTAGCCGCCAATCTCCAGTCATCAGCAGATTCCCTGCGTAAGGCAAGGAAGAGAATTCCCGTGTCACACACAGCAACTCTGGAAGCACTTCGGCTTGTGGCTCACAGGCTCCTGGCGTTGTATCGCGCTTGACACCTGACAGGAATATTGCCTTGCTCTGCACCACTGCTGAAAAGCAGAAGAAGGCTGACAGTCCCCATGCAAGCTTGTCTCCTCATGGAACACGAGAATGAATCTACGCCCTACTCCGTTGCAAGGCGGTGGGGTCGTTATCTCGACTTCCTCTATGTTTCCCATCCCCAACGATCTCCTTCAGCTCCAATTGTGTTGAATAGGTATATTTGGGCGTTCCACATACCCTGCTTGAGATAAAGTGCGGCGAGGAGATGAAGTTACCCGAGTTCAACCCTTCCCTTAGCTTCTTTGAACTATTTCATCAATCTGATCACCCATGGAAAATAGCAGTTGCCGGCGCATTGACACACCCATTCGTACCAACAAAAGATATGTGCGCACCGCGTGTTGACCCTATCTCTTTGGCGTGTTATTCGCATATGTCTGTTAATCGCGTGTTTTTCCACAGTTAGTACATTTTGAAGGGCGTGGTGACAACGTAGAGGGAACTATTTTAACCGCCATATGCTGAAACGTTGCATTTGGAATTCCTGCAGCCTTTCTGAGCTGCAGTTTGGACGGATGGCATGTGTGGCTGTGGCTGTTTATGGGTACGTTAGATGACTCTAACATGGTCTATGGTTTTATGCAGTGTGTGTGGCCATGTTGAGGGACCGCTTAAAATGTGATGTTTTATGAGTGCTGGGAAGCTGTCAATTCGCTTTCTGGGAAAATTGTTTGTTATACAAGGCGAGTGTAGGAACACACTGCGTTGGTGCGCATCACTCATTGCCTGACTGGCGAAGCAACGTATTACATAAACGACCCAAATGTCGTGTTACGCTTTGCATGCATTGGACCGTTTCACCATTATAGATGGCTTTCACGATATGCACACTCAGCGGCGATATCATATGAAGCAGACGCACATGCGCGTATGCTGCTTTCGTGTGGGGTGCCTGATGCCATGGAGTAGCCACTTTCCTTCACAAGATTCCAACCTATAATTGACGAACACTCCTCGCCTTCCGGAGAAACTGATATATGTAGATCAAGCGTCGGAGACCATGCGTGCCGGGTATACCTCTTGAGGGAAAAGTGGAATAGCTCTCCAGCAATTGTGCGCAGTTAAATTATCACAAATGCCACACAGCGCAAACATTTGAAGATGATGACGCGGCACGTATGAAATGTGTGTGTGACTGAAGTGGATATCCCTGATTGTGGTGCAAAGGGCAAATGGTTACACTTTATTGGCAATACGCTTACCACAGCAGCATCCACCAAAGTGAAATAACTTTGCAGAGCTTTGGTCGGGCGCCTGATACGCATAATTATCGTTCTGTTGCCAGGGAAATGTCCATGTGATAGTTGAAAGATTAAAAACCATTTCACAATTTCACCCATTGCCCAAATGTCTTGTGGTGTGTTGGGGTATTTCAAGCAATGCTAATGCTACGAAGCCAAGTGGGCTGCCGGCAAGCGCTCACCAGGCTTTCTGAAAAGCATGAGGGAGTAAGAGCAAACTGTTGCTCCCTTCATGGCACAAGAGTGACGAAAATAGTGAAAAGGTTAATCAACGTGACATGTATATTAAGCGATGTTTCTCATTCCATTCGAGATGATGGTACGACGTACACATGCATCCTTAATCGTATACTTCATGCCAGCGCACGCGTTATGTTGCTGTATTGTGGCCTTCTAAGCAGCAGACCCACAAGCGAGAACCCGTGTTGACTAATAATCACA